>JAVTVY010041786.1:0-17564 GCA_036873755.1 Hanleya hanleyi | reverse complement strand
TCCATGTTTACTGTCACGTGACTGGAACCGGAAGACTCACTCACTCACTGGTGGTGGTGGTGATGTGTGGTGATGGTGGCATTGACGGGCGTTAACGCCCGGTGGTGGTGGTGGCGGTGATGGTGGTGGTGGTAGTGGTGTGTGGTGGTGGTGGTTGTGTGTGGTGGTGTGTGGTGATGGTGGTAGAACTGGTGTGTGGTAGTGGTAATAGTGGTGGTGGTGGTGGTGGCGTTGACGGGCATCAACACCCGGTGGTGGTGTGTGGTGTGGCGTTTGGTTATGTGGTGTAGCATAAGGAGACAGAGCAAGTCCGATACTTTTACCCGAGCAGTAACATCCGGGTATTTGACCAACCGTTTACCATCATTAACCGGGCGTCACTAGAGCCCGTGCTGGACCACATGGACCAATTGGATGTCTTGGGATGTGCCTATGAACAGTGCCCCAACATCAAGTGGATAGTGGAGAGGGTCACCAATGTCGCGTTTTTCGTGGCCAAATTACAAAATCTTCCCATCTGATTGGACAAAAGCAGCCGGTAGGCTAATGGTGTATAACCGATCGACCGGTTTTACGTCACACCCATCCCATCGGATTCCCCCTCACATATGCTTTACAATGATACCTCACTCGATGCAATCGGCCCACTAGTGGCCCACCTAGCCCCCAAACCGTCTATTTCCATACATTTTGTCTACTGCGCATGCGCAGAATGACGTCAGTTTCAGTCATCCCGCTGGATGCTCCCTCGCGTATGCTTTACAATGATACCTCACTTGATGCAATCGGCCCAATAGTGGCCCACCTGGAATGACGCCAGTTTTACACGACAGCCAGCCCGTCGGATGCTCCCTCACGTATGCTTCACATTGATACCTCACTCGACTCAAACGGACCTCTAGGGACCCCTCTAGGTCCCAAAACGTCCTCCCAGCGCTATTTACTCACTACGCATGCGCACAGTGACTTTTTCAAAAAAAATCCACCAATCGCTTCGGGACCCTGCCCATCGTGTTCTAGGTGTTGAGATGTGAAAACAAAACCAAACAACCCATACTGCAATGACCATGAGTAAATTTCCCATCAGGTTCAACATTGGCCAGTGGGCCAGTATGGGCCATATAGTAGGCATATATATGCTATTTTCAACCTTGGTTTGTATCATACGACTCGTGGCCTAATGGTAGAGCGTCGACCTCTTGATAAAGCGACCCGGGTTCAATTCCCCCTAGGACCCTTTCCATTCTCCCACTGTATGGAGAAACTGAGGGTCCCCACTTGCCATTTAACATGGGCAAATAGATGGCAATATTGTCGGGGACCCTGTACAGTCCATGTATGCTTCCAACCTGTAACCATCTCCGTCATCTTTTCGCGGTAAGACTGACCCTGGGATCGTGTGTATCCATTTTCAGCCTACTTTCGGCAAATGCAAGAGGGAATTTCCAGAAATCAATACCACGTTACTTCGTCAGCCAATCAGCTAACGTCTACCGATGTAACCCGCCATTTTCGAGTCATGTGATGAACTACTTGTTCAAAATTTCAGATCCACCACACCTCTTGGATGTTATGAAGATTATACATATGTATATATTTTGTAAGACCAGGCAACATCTGTTTCATAAGTGGTATGAAAACTTGTAATTTATCAGATTTCTTGAGTCTGTTCTCCGCCGGATGAAGGCTGAACAGAATCCGGTAAAATACCGGATATCGCTCCGCAATAATGGAGACACACGATTCGCAAGCCATCTTATGGATGGCGAAGTGTACGCAAATGGTATACTTCGGAAGGGCAGATAAAGGCTATCTATTCTCATGGAGAGGGCCGGACTGTCGGATATGACCGGACATTGCCGGAGATTGCCGGAGATGACCGGACATTGCCGGAGATGACCGGAGATTCCCCGACATTGCGGGACATTGCCAGAGAATGCAGCGTATTTGAAGTCTCTCGTTGCCCCTGGTGGCAAAAACTGGAACTAGGGGGAAATAACTCCGGGCTGTCAGGTGACCCGGAAGTGACCCCCTGTGCACCGTTATTAATATCCGCTTTGTAAAAGGGGATGTGGACCCTTCTTGACCTACTCCCGACAGAGGGCGCCACCAGTCCTTTTTATGTTGCACCATTATTAATATCCGCTATTGTAAAAGAGCAAATTGGACCCCATTTTTCCGCAGATGGCCGCCAGGGAGCGCCACCTGTCTCGTGACGTCACTTCCGGTTCCGGTCACGTGACCGGAAGTGACCTGTGACCCCAGGCGCTGCAACTTCCGGTCGTGACCCGGAAGCCTGGAGTCAAAGGTCACTTCCAGTCACAAACCGGAACCGGAAGTGACGTCACGAGACAGGTGGCGCCCCCTGGCGGCCATCTGCGGAAATATAGGGTCCAATTGCTCTTTATATACTACTAGCCTGTCTGTGCACTGACCCGTGACTGCTGATCAGCTACTGGTTCGTATAATTTAACTTTGACATATCTTTTAACCCAGGATAAAATTTTGAACTGGCTATAGCTGGCATATTTTCATGTACCGGGGTAATAGTTGTCAAATTATACATTATTCTAAGCATGATAAAACTTTCTTTGAACAGTGGGAAAACTATATAAAATTATGTCAGGTATCACCAGTTCACGATAGCTGATGAGCCGAAGTCACAATTTGGTGCACTAGTAGGCTCACTTTTGTGATACCAATGTATGTTTGGGCGATATGTTGGTCACGTTGGATACAAATGTGACATGCATGGTTTTTTATTGAAGCTATCGTTATGTGGAATAAGACTGGGCTGCATTCCACATTGACGGATGATTTCATTGTACACATGCGCAGTCAGGAAGTAGGAGAGAAAGAGCATTTCACAGGAGGGTTTTGGAGCTACTTTCGAGCATCCTGTCTGAATATTGCATGCATGGTGTCGTCACACTGGGGGTGTTGTCAGGGCCACCGTGTTGCATCTGGTGACATCATTGTGCGCATGCGCAGTCAAGGAGTAGTAGAGAAAGGGCATGTTCGAGTGCCCATGAGAGTTTTAAGCGATATATGGGTCATCCTTGGTCAAATATGACGTGCATGGTGTCATATTTAAGCTCTCGTTGTATAAAATTGACTGAGGTTCCGTCCACATTGACTGGTGATGTGTAGAAATCGCATATGAAGTATGATACGGTGTGAGTTCTGAGTATGGCATTGCAACTTTCGGCATACACGTCAGGGAAGATAACTTTTGTCTATAACTGTTGTCATACGAATAGAGAAGCTATGACAAAACACATACACATCAGAACTGGTTTTGACATGTTGGAACTGGTTTGAACCAGTTTGAGGGTTCATTATGGGAGACAGATGGCGCTGTAATGCTGTAACATCTGCAATGACCACCTTAATGTCCTAATGCTGAGGGGGAAATCCCATACATACCTATCTCTGTTTATTGTCTTAGATAGCCTGAATGACACTATGTTATGCTCTTACAACCGAAATGGTGTGGTTAAATGCCGTTTTCAATGACTTTCAATATATCTGAGATTGATCATGGGGAATTGTTGAGCACATCTCATTATGTTCAAGGATAAGGACTCATTGGTTCAAGGGAGATGACATGCCATGTTCAGTATTTTCATTCGGTTTTCTCTTTTCATTCTGCTTTCATTTGAACTTTGACCTGATCATATGAGACTTTAAGATCATCTCATGACAGCAGCAGTATAATCTGGTAGGGTGAGTGAGTGGATGAATAGGATTTAATGTCATTTTCAAAAATTGTTCAATCATACCACATCGATACCTACATGTACCAGGATATGATGAGAGCACCCACAGTTCCTATCATCCTGGACACTGATCAGTCCAGCCAGTACAGCACCCAGTCTCTGGTAGGGTACACAGCAAAATTAGTGTCAGTACTGTTTCAGTACATTTCTACAAATGTACCGAAACAGTACTGAAATATAACCACACTGAAACAGTACTGATATATAACAATACTATTTCAGTACTGTAATATTTAAGTACCATTTCAGTACTGAATTGCTACTGTTATATAACAGTAACTGTTATATAACAGTTCTGTTCCAGCTCTTTGGTAGAAATGTACTGAAACACTACCGACGCTATTTTTGCTGTGTAGATATACAGGTACATCATCTTGGTGGTCATTTGGAATTATTCACGTTTTGCACCCCTCTAACAACACTTTTGCTCCATTCAGTTCCCTATCTGTGCTCAAATACCTCACTGGGTCATAGTAATATCCCAGCATTCAGTGAGATTTTCGGATAGGTAGTCTGCCGCAAATGACATTATACATAGTAAGGTTTATTTGTAGAACAATAGATTACTTTTCAATGCTGCATTATACCTGTTGACCTGGCATTAGAAAGAATGATCCAGAGATTACTTTCCCCGTTTATATGAGCAGAGCGTATGAAAAGTAGTTCACTCATGAGCAAAACTGATGGAGTTGTTCGGTCGGATTCACACTGTACCGTGTGGGTGTAGGGTTTTTTTCTACATCATAGCCACGTTGTAAAAGTCATCTTCTATTATTGAAGGGGGGGGGCAGGGTCATAGTGGAGTGAGCCTGTGAAACGGAGGAGCTGTAGGAAGGTTGATCCTGCCCTCAAATTCTGATATAACGGCAAACTGATTTTGGACCTCCGAAAATTTCTACATAACCATTTGTAAATGTCACATGTCTGAGAGTGGGGAATCTGTCAAGGATTTATGAAGGACAGCCATCTAACTTGGAACACCACTGCTTTACATTATTAAAGGATGCTACCGATATAATCATTTCAAATCCCCCGAAATACATAAAAAGTTTGAGTAACTGCCAAACAAGCTGGTGGTTGGTTATGTCCTGCAGAGTTCAAGTGTGGAATTCACCCATGGTCAGAGGTGTGTGACTTCTGAATAGCAAATCTTCTGTGGTATTTGCTGTCTAACCTCCCATTCTGCTGTCCTGCGAATCTAAGACTGTTAGTCTCTTCAGTTGCTGTGACGGGACATATTAGCTGCATTAGCTTAACTGGCAGTGGGAAACGCTTATAATGCCGGAGTAGGGGATGCGCTCTATAACCAGCTTTAGAAGTCCTGATGTTTCTTGCAGAGAGGTGGCCTATAAATTTTGTACCTTTCCTGGAGGTAAGTTGAACAAGGTTATACATGTATTTATTTCCTCCTCAGTTTCATATAGAATATAACCACCCTTATTTTCAGGATGTGATCAGGGGAATAAAACCGAATAAAAAGCATTTGATATATGTGTTTGTATGGTGGTCTGTTACGACCATCCATTTTCCTGTCCACTCAATTATTGCAGATACCCACAAAACACTCACCGTTATTCTGGTTCAACAGGGAAGACAGTCATTGACATCGATAGGGAAGTATTTTGAAGGTTGAACGTCGAACATTATTGCTTATTTAATGGTTAAACAACCATGTATGTAGATTACATAATTGGGCCTAGATTATGCAACTGTGCCCAAAATATTTATTTGCCATTTCACCAACATTTGTCTGTACGCAACTTCTTTAGGAAGCCCATGGTGTGCAAGAAGGTCTTCAACTACAACCTGCTCACTCACACAGGTGAGCAAAGATGGTTCCTCTCAGACATGCAGATTTATTATCATGTCGATGTCTAGTCCATATTACAGTGTGTATAGCAGTACATTTGATTAAAGAAAAATTATAACATCGAGAAATATCAGAAATAATAATGAGGAATGGCACTCACAGGCCACCATCCAAAGTTTATCGGCATTTTGCTCAGTTGAAAAAAATCGGAAAAATAAATAAAAAATACTTTGGACAGTGATGGAAGGATATACAACAATTTACAACATAATTTTTTTTCAAGGGTTTTCTATTCCGTTAACCTGTGAGAAATATGTACACATGCAACAACTCGATGTTCAATTACCTTCAAATTCTGGTCAGATTTTGCTCAACCTACCAAACAATGATCACCCTTTGAATCGAGGAAAACTCATTTCATAACATGTTTTTGCACAATTTCATTCGGCTTCAATACAAGTGAAAACGCTCATTATTTCTGGGTGAGAAATTAACAGTTGACATATTAGAGCAGTTACCATATAAATTATGAGTCTTTCTAGAAACCCAATGATTCATATGCATTGACTATCCTATAATACATGTCTTTCTAGAAACCCAATGATTCATATGCATTGACTATCCTATAATACATGTACACTGTGAAAAGAACAGATGTATCAAAAATGTATGAAAAATAGAATATATCCGTCTAAATTGACAGGTCATATATATATCACAGTGAAGGCTTAATACTTAATATGTGCTTAAGCTGGCTTGTCTTTTGTTGACAAATATGGGCATTCCTGCAATCACAAAGATGCCAGTACGTATCCTTGCATCCATCATGTCCATGTATATACAACTGGATCATCAGGAAGGACATGGTCACCAGTGAATGGTTAAATTTAATACAGCATTAACCTCAAACTCATGGAATTTCCTCATCTGATGTTTGCTTCCTTTGTCTCAATAACCATGTTCCATGTGTGCAGAGTTAACGACCCATTTCAGTCGCTCTCTAAAATCTCACCATGTCATTTTTGGGTTCCTCTGTTATTCCTAGAAAGACGTGGAATGCTTTTGTGGGAGATCTGATTAAAGTGCCAAAATTAAATGTTATATGGATTCACAGCAACTAATAAGGATTGGGTCTCAGTGTTCCTGGATAGAATTGTATTGAAGTATGAAAACATCACCTTACTCTCCCTGCAAATACATGTATCAAGATCAAGGAGAACCAAGGTAAGTTTGATACAAAATAGTTGTGGCTTTAGGATACTGAGCTCTCCTGCACACACTTTTACAAACCCTCTAGTCTTTATACAGCTAAAAGTATGCTTCATAGCTATGGTAATGTTTATATTTGTTGAAAGCGCATTTCCTAAGGATTCCAAATATATAAATTCACTGTAAACCTGTAGATTGTGAAAATATTAGGATTAAAAAGATAAAATTAATTTAAAATTTATTTTAATTTTTTAAATGTTATTTTCAAAAGATAGTGCCATGGCACTGTAGCTCATCTGGCTGTAACTGGAGAAAGTAGCTGTGAGAAATTTTAACTGAAGAACTGCAATAGATGAGTTTCTAACACTAAATGATCCATGCAGTAATTTCCAAAGATTTCATGATAACAAATTTCATGGGAAATTCAAGATGCGGCCATATTGGATTTCCGAAATGGACCAAAAAAGGTATCTTGCACAACTGGGCCACAAGGGGAACCTGTGCCAAAGATCCATGCAGTAATTTCCTGAAAATTCACGATAACAAAATTTCATGGGGAAATTCAAGATGGCCGCCTGGTGGCCATATTGGATTTTTGAATCGGAGCAGAAAAGGTATCTCGCACAACTAGACCCAAGGGGAACCTGTGTACCAAATTTGAGAAAGATCCATGCAGTAGTTCCTGAGAAATCGCAATACCCATGTTTCATGGGGAAATCCAAGATGGCCGCCTGGTAGCCATATTGGATTTTTTAATCAGACCACAAGAGGTATCTTGCACAACTAGACTCCAAGGGGAACCTGTGTACCAAATTTGAGAAAGATCCATGCAGTGGTTCCTGAGAAATCGCGATAAAGTTTCATGGGGAAATCCAAGATGGCCACCTAGTGGCCATATTGAATTTTCGAATCGGACCGAAAGAGGTATCTTGCACAACTAGACTCCAAGGGGAACCTATGTACCAAATTTGAGAAAGATCCATCCAGTGGTTCCTGAGAAATCGCGATAAAGTTTCATGGGGAAATCCAAGATGGCCACCTAGTGGCCATATTGAATTTTCGAATCGGACCGAAAAAGGTATCTTGTATAACTAGACCCCAAGGGGAACCTGTGTACCAAATTTGAGAAAGATCCATGCAGTACTTCCTGAGAAATCATGATAACAATGTTTCATAGGGAAATCCAAGATGGCCGCCTGGTGGCCATATTGGATTTTCGAATCGAAGCAGAAAAGTTATCTTGCACAACTAGACCCCAAGGGAAACCTGTGTACCAAATTTGAGAAAGATCCATGCAGTAGTTCCCGAGAAATCGCGACAACAATGTTTCATCGGGAAATCCAATATGGCCGCCTGGTAGCCATATTGGATTTCTGAATCAGACCACAAAAAGTATCTTGCACAACTAGACCCCAAGGGGAACCTGTGTACCAAATTTGAGAAAGATCCATGGAGTAGTTCCTGAGAAATCGCGATAACAAAGTTTCATGGGGAAATCCCCCCGGCCACCTGGTGGCCATATTGGATGTTCAAATTGGACTAAAGTACACATGTTCTACAACTAGACCCAAAGAGAACCAGTGTACCAAATTTGAGAAAGATCCATGAAGTAGTTACCGAAAAATAATGACAAGATTTCACTGGCAAATTCAAGATGGCCACCATGGCAGCCATATTTGAAATTGTATCGACACCACATGAACAAATTCTGGTGTACTCATTGGGGGGAACATGCATGCCAAGTTTCAGCTTAATCGGTTAAGCGGTTTCAGAGAAGAAGATGTTTACGCACGACAGACGACAGACAATCAGGGCATGACACAAGCCCATCGGGCCTTGGGCCCAGATGAGCTAAAAAGTATGCAACTTATCATAACTTACATCATCATTTCCTGTAGAAAACAACAGGAAATCTGTCTCAGTTTTAGCAATTTTGGTCTAGTTGTCATTCTATTGACATTTAATGGAATATTTCTTTACAAAGTCAAGAAACTCGGTTTTGATCTTTGAAGTTGAATTAAATGTCAATAGAATAAGAACCAGACCAAGATTGACAAAAATGAGACACAGATTTACTGTCGGAGTTGTCTTCTATAGGAAACGATGATAGAAGTTGAATACTTTTTTGAAAATAACAATTAAAAAAAAAAGGCTCATTTTTTTTAATTTTCTTAAATTTGAATATCTTCACAACCTACAGATTTACAGTGAAAACATTCATATATTTGGAATCCTTAAGAAATGCACTTTCTACAAAAATATATGTCAGTCGATTTAGCTGCTGATATATTTGTTTTTCAATGAACTGTCTTTGCTTACATGTATGTCAATGCATGCTAATACTGTATTCTCAAGTATTCTGATGTACTTGACTAATGGAAGGTTCTAACCAGGCGAGCCCGATTCAATCAACCGACCTTTCATTCATTCATTCATCGATTCATGCGTTCACCCAACCGCTCACTTGCGCTTCTATTCATATTCACTTGCTCATTGATTCATATGTGCCGCATGCTTGTTGCGACCGTTACCTTGCAAGACTACACATTACGCAATGGTATCGTATAAATTGGGCCCACTGCGGATCATCTCAGCACATGCTTTCCCAGTGTATCCGGCTGATGGGTTGTTGGAAATACACTCTAATCGAATGCATACGTTTTCCTTAAAGTATGTAGGTCTTATTGTGCTAAAAAGTAAATGTGATATAAGAAATGAAATAAGAACAAGAACAAGAGCCCAAAGGGCTTCAATATACGCCCGTATATCTGGAATTACATTGGTCAAATTTCAAGGTTGTTTAATCGCCTTGATTCCAATTGGTAGCTAGCAATCCGGAAAAAGGTCTACAATTTTGTGCTTCTGAGAATGTAACATATCACATCTAAAATTGAATGATAAACTAAATTGAGCTTAACTCTTGGAAACTAGGTGACCTTGGAGCAAGAACCGAGAGCTCACATATCCCACAATGAAATCGACAATAGTCAAACACAAGAAAATAGTACTTTTCCTGCAAATGGATTTCTTCAGACGAGAGAATTTTTCATGAAGGAAGAAGAAAGTGATGAAGTAAACCTTTGTTCTGGAGTTGATAAATGGGTATGAAGTTCATAAAGGACCCCTCTCCACGTTAAACTAGTAAATGTATGGTTTCTATTTCACAACAGTTTAACTAAATGTAGCTGTTTCAAACATGGGAGACAACTCCACAGGACAAATGCCATATACTTGTAGGGGAGAGAAGTCTGAATATTCCAACCTAACACATATAGTCAGCTAAACTTGATTCAATTCTGGGGGACTCTGACCTTGACATTTGACAAATTGATGTATGTCTCCTCTTCGCCATGCGAGTAAGGTATCTGATACCATTCCATACCTTGAAACTAGAGATATCGCATGGATGAATGGACAGAACGCAACATCGCATTACATGACCTCGTCTTCGACAGGCATATGAAAATGTGACTTAACGATTTCCTGATTTTGGGGTCACAGTGACCTTGACCTTGACCTAAACTTTGGTGCATGACACATCGTCTTCCGTCAATGTATCAATGGACACAAAAAAAATCACGATTTTTATGAATTTCATGACTTTGGAGGTCACCGTGACCTTGATATTCGGCCTTGACCTACATTTTAATATGAGACACATTGAGTCCCCCTAATGTATCTACTGACACAAAAAAATGTTATTTTTAATAATTTCCTGATTTTTGGGTCACAATGACCTTTGACCTTCGACCTTGACCTATATTTTGATATGCAACACTTCATTTCCCCCTATTGAATTCACTCACAAAAAATTAGAAATTTATGATTTCCTGATTTTTCATTCACATTGACCTTTGACCTCTGACCTCGACCTACATTTGGCATGCAACACATCGTTTCCCCCTAGGGCATCCACTCGCCAAAAATTAGAACTGTAGATGGAAAACTATCAATGATCAATGATTTCCTGATTTTTAGGCAACAGTGACCTTTGACCTCTGACCTCGACCTGAATTTCGGTACGCGACACATCGTCTCCACCTGATGTATCCATTCACAAAAAATTGCAACTGTGGATAGAAAACATCCAGAGATATAGACCAGACACGAACACTTCACTGATTTCCTGTTTTTCAGGCCAGTGACCTTTGACCTCTGACCGCGACCTTCATTTTTGTACGCGACACATCGTCTCTCCGTAGGGTATCCACTCACCAAAAATTGGAACTGTAAATAGAAAACTGTTTCAGATATAGACCGGACACGGGGGACGGACGGACGGACGGACGGATGGACGGACAGACGGACGAAAACCGCCATCACATAATACGTCCGCCTTTTTGGCGGGCGTATAAAAATGGAAAGCTGAAACTCCGTGACTGTATAGACTATCATATTGGGGTCATTTTGAGAATCATGGGAAAATTCAAGATGGCGGCCACGTGGGGTAACAGAAAAGTGATGTTTTCGTCATATTTCTTCAAAATTTCTGCTTTTCCGCGAAGAAAAGTGGGCAAAAACTATTTTATTTCACATCACATTAATATTTACTAATTTATCATGCAGTTTTTGTGGAGAAATTGCATAAATAAAAAATTCGGAAAATCTGACTGAAAAATCGACCAAAAATGCCGTCACTGTGACCTCATCAAAGCGGCCATCTTGGTTTTTTTACATTTCCTGGTAGAGGTTGACCCAATGGTATAGTGTGGTAAGTTTCAGCCCCCTAGCTCAAGGGGTAAGAAAAATAAGTAGGAGGAGGTGGGGAGGGGGGGCAATTCTTCCGCCCCCCCGCCACAACAGGTCCCAAAAAAGCCCAGGCCAGATAGGGTTAAGTAAGAAACAAAACTTTATTCGTGCAGAATTGAAGAAATGAGGTTAAATATCATGAACCCAATAGTCTATCAAGGTATTTGAGGTTGGTCCTCTTCACAGCTACATGAGAGCTGGGTCTATAAAGAAATATTAGGATGGGTGGATGTTGGAAGGAACCAAAAGTGATGTACCCATCTTCTCGTGTTTTCCCATCACCAACTCCTAAATTAGCCTAACTGGATTTCACCTGTAGTACGATAAGCTGGTAGGACAGTGAGTCAGGTTTTCACACGCTATGATTTTGCACACGGCAGCACTCTTGTTCGTATGATTGTGGATGAAAAATGAAACTTAAAATATGAAATGCTCGTCTCGAATAGCATAAACTATGACATTTTCTTGAACTATCTTTGAAATATTGGGAACATGAGTGCCATGGGTTTTTAACAAGAACTCTCCAACGTGGTAGGATTATGTGAAATGGACATGCAGTTTTGAGCTGAAAAAGTAGGGTTTGCCTATCTGCAAATATATGAAAATAAACAATAACCACAACAATATTCACACATAACAGTCCTCTTTTGAATTCGTGGTTGTCCAGCAAACCACGTTTTGGTTATCGTTTATCTTCATGTAAAAAAATGAAACTTTATGGAATATGGTCATTTGGTGTTCAATTTCAAATACGATAATTGGAGCAATGTTGTTTGTGCGAGTATGAGCTGGCCGAATGGATAGAGTCGTGAGACGAGTTCTTATTTTGATTGATGATCTGCTGGTTCGAATCCCAAAATATTCGTCCAAAGTCTTTCAATAGTTTTATGTATTTTTCAACTTTTCACCATAATTGCAATATATATGTGAATATTTGTTTGTAGAAAGAATGAATGGAAATGGTCTTTTCAACAGATATTGTGAGGTTTTCTCATCCGTGCTAGCTTTGTCTGTGTGATTAGAGGGTTAGAAATTTGCACACAACAATATCTGGACTGATTTTATCAACTTAGCAGTTAGTCGTATTGTTCGTGTTGTGCATTGAATTCGCACATATACATGTCCATGATGAAAAATATTCATTACCCGTTGGGATGTAGGCGATATCAACAATGGTCCTGCCGTTATGTTCCTGCTTGCCACAGGAGGCCAAAAGAGAAAATTATCTCCTGACCAACCATATGAGTCAATAGACAAAATGCAGTTTGCGGCCATAGCGGATCTAATTTAATCCTTGCCAACAACAGTTCTACCAAGTGTAAAGACGTGACGCATGTGCAGCTGGTAATCAGCGTAAACCCAGAATGAAACAAATCAAATGATCAAATGAAACTGGTCGTGCAACACATACTGTGGGCACGATGAGCTAAGGGCATATGCATTCGGAACTTTAAATATTGCTGATTGCTCTTATTTTCCACATTTTGCGTGGTCAGGCGAACGCCATATAAGATGCCCGTCACCTACCGCACAGGAGGGTATATTTACAGTATATTATTGCACCCGCCAAAACAAAAATGACCATGCGAAAGATGTTGGTTCTCTTAAAAAATGACACTTGCGGCACTTAATTCAGCGAGTGACAAGTAAAATCTATTCATTTCATTTCCTTATTCGACTTGTAACTTTTATGCAATTAACGGCATTAACGTAGCAGGGGAGGCACGAAGATATCATGTAAGGGCATCTAATTATAGGGAAAAGGGGTGTAAAACCACAAGTAATATATGCTTGGTCTCACAAACCGTTCGCTTGTCGGTCAACCCGAATCTATTCAATTCCACTAGAGTCACGTGACCCGCTGTGACTGCTCGCCGGGGCCGTTTTTCAATCTTATCGTACGAGGTCCTTTCCACTACAGTACCTCCCCAGTAAAATGTTTGGTTAGTGCCTTAGATAATAGTCCACTACACGCAGACTACCGCAGTTAAATTACTGATAATTAGGTCAAATCCAGATAACCAAGCAGCGCTGAGTATCACTCGCATTGGGTAGTCCGTCAATCAGAGTTTCGGGTGATTTAAATTATCAGGCGAGAAAAGAGCAACACGTGTTAGCAACGAATATCTTTCAAAATAAAATAGACCTTGCAATAAAGGAGATGCCTTGATTATGAGAACCGTTGATCTCACTTTCCATCTAAAAATCAAGACCAAGATAAATAAATGCAATTACACATTACATATTCTACAACGCCAGAGGTAACGTCATCAGCATAAAATATAGATAGTTTGGATAACGGGGATACCTTGATTTTGAGAGCCGTCTGTCTTATTGCCCTACAATAAGTCTATGGCCTACAAATAACAGTTTCGGCTAAATCCTGTTACTCGTTCGGTGGAGTTAATGTGATATCGAAGGAATTTCACATCCCCCTCCCCAGCTCAGAACCGTAGGGCACACCAGACACCTAAATATTGCACACCCATGAATATAGATTGTCCGTGAAGGGGTAAGTAGTAGGAAGAGAGCAAATTCTGTCTCAAAAATGATGCTCCCAAATGAAGGTCTTCGCGGCGTGACGTCACGATGACGTCACATCCGGTGACGTGACATCCGGGTCACATCCGGGTCAAAGATCACATCCGGGTCACGTCCGGTGACGTCCGGTCACGTGACGGCCCAGTGACCTCCCCTGCCTATAATACCCCATGCTATGGCGTAGGCCGATTCCTGTACAATGTTCAACCCAATGGGAAACCCACGCATGGACATTTGCGGTATGGGCTGCGATATAAGGAAGCAGAGGACATTCGCTATATCTATTCCAGTGCCAACATTCGGGTATTTGACCAACCATTCACCATCATTAACCGGAGTTCAGTGGAGTTGATGCTGGAGCAACTGCCGACCGTGGATCCCTTAGAATGCACCTGTCAACAACGCCCCGACGACAAATGACAGGTGTATAAGGTGACCAATGTCACGTTTTCCGTGGCTAAACTGATCATCCACCCCATCGAATGAACGCATTCACCCATGCACTGATGGAGACCGTAATATGTCGCTTTTTTCTCTATGCGTCCATATGCTGATCGGTGAAGTCTACTCTGTAAACACATGTATCTAAATATTACGGTGCTTGGAATAAAAAACATAGTGTTTGATATTTCAATATTTACTCTGTCGATAAATAGAGGCAAATGCAAAAAGCATTGGATAAGAACAGCCAAAAATGTGTCTGATATGCGGGCAAGAGCATACGAGAATTGTAAACATACCTGTGTTGTCATGAAGGGGATAATAAAATGTGTAATACGCAATATGCTTGTTGTTGTTGTTCTTGATGTCTCTTGGTTGTGTTCACATTGAATGTGTCTGAGCATATCGTCGCTTTTCTGAGAGAAACTTAAAAGAGCTCGACATGGGGCCCGGTCAGACTCACACACACACACACACACACACCTACACACATACACACACATCCTGTAGTTGGTACCCTACAGGGGAGGTAACACCATCAGGTAGTCAGACCGAACATGGCCCCTTTCTCAACTACTCGCGCAAGCGCACCTCCGAAACTACCCTTTCTCTACTACTACCCGACTGCACATGCGCTGAATTACATGACTTCCAATAACAACCACTCCAGTCGGACTCTACCCCACGAGCGGTTCATCCACGACTGTGCATGCGCAAAATGCCGTGACTTACACTACAATCACACCAATCGGCCTCGCCCCCACGAGCGCTCCAACAGGACACCCCACATGACTCCTTTGAACCAAGGATGGTTCGTCTGCCCTTCCCTATGGGCTAATGTATAGGGGAGCAATTCTCTCCAGCATGCACTCGAGTAAGCCTATACAGGACGGCGATGCGCAGATTGGTGGAGAGAACAACGTAGGAGAGTTCTGTAGGGTGAGGGATTATAAAAGTGGCGGCATGTGGGACTTTTTCTCATTGACCGACCAACCCATCGGCTGAACGTATTCACCCAAGCACTGATGGATACGCTAACATGCCGTTGATACTCTATATGTCCACATGCCGATCGTTAAAGTCTGCTCTGTAAACACGTGCCTAATATTAGTGCTTGAAATTATTTTAAAAAATGGTGTTTGATATTTCAATGTTTATTACGCGGATACATAGGAAGATAGACTCAACACCAAATGGAAAAGCTTGGACAAGAGCAGCCAACAATGCGTCCGATATACGGATAAGAACATACATGGGCAAGAGCATACGAGAAATGTAAATATACCCATAGCGGCTCCCCCAGCTTGGATGTGTTGTGATGGAGGGGATAATAAAATGTATAATACACAATATGCTTGTTGATGATGTATCTTGGTTGTCTTTACATTGAATGTGTCCCAGAATATTGTCGCGATGGCAGCAGGTTCCCCTCCTAAGATAAACTGTGTAAGAACACTCACACCCAAACACACACCACCACCAACACACACAAACCACACACACAAACTACCACCACCACACACAAACCAAAGCACACACCCTCCCACCCACACATACCCACGCACACACTACTCTACCAGGTAGCCAGAGCGAACATGGCTCCATCCCCAAACGCGCTTCTTTGCACTTCTGAAACTCCTCTTTCTCTACTACTTCTCGAGAGCGCAGGCACATATCACTACCAGCCTGACTCTACTGGGCAGGACAGAATATTATAGATGCAACATCAAATCACGGATTTTGATTGGACAGGAGCAGCCGTCGATGCTTCTGTTAGGAAGCTAAGCTAGGGGTTAAGGCATTACGTGGGGATTCTTCCCTTCTCTTGCCTGCATGTATTGCTTTGCAAATATCTCTATCCCAAAACGTCAACCCAAGTGCATTTTTCCCACAATTCCCGGCCTGCTCATGTGTGACATCGTCTATAAAACACGTCCCTCTGGACCTCGCACCCTCATTCCTACTGTTGCAGAGCCATGACGGAGACCCATCCCTATGCGACTCGCATTTTACAGCATGCGACCGTGGTCACTTCATTCACGGGTTACCGAGCAGTGGTCCGGTCCATGTTTGCAGATAGCGACGACAACGAGGGGCGACACCAGATTCTGGAAGAGTTCACTGAAGCGGTCCTCGGTGGAGAGGTGTGCTATCACCCACCACTACTGGACTATGACAGCCATTTTGATGCCCGGGCTATGCAGCGCTCACGCCGGAACCAGCGACGGCTCGTTGCCCTCAGAATGGTCTTTGCCCTATTGCCCCTGACGCTGACTCAGAAAAGAACGGCTCTTCAGAGCCTCCATGTCTTCCGAAAGAGAGAGGGCTAACTAAGCACAATGTTCACACACACACACAAACGGGCGCGCACGCAGAAACACACACGCACACACACAATAACACGGACTCACATGCACACACAGGTAACTCTACCAGGTAACCGGATGGCAAAAGGCCCTTATATCCTCCAAACGCACTCCATTGCACCCCTAAAATGACCGCTTTCGCTACTACTCGTATTGATGACGTCACAGATGACGTGAACATCCCTCAAGTCGTGGTCTACACACCGAGCGTTTCACTTTGACACCTCACACGACGCATTCGGACCAAGAATGGTCCCTCAATCGCTCAAATTACAAGTGTCTAGTCCGTCATCCATACTTCAGCCGTCGTGCATTAAAGAATATCCGCGTCCATAATCCAAAGACCTATTCCATATTCCATATAACAGTATTAGCACCAAATTCAAAAAGACACTCACAGTATACATCACAGCAAGAGAGAAGCGGTCAACAGTTTTCAATGATGCCGACAAGACATTATGATGTTCCAAAAATATAAAATCCGTATCGCTGATCAGTATTCTTAATCCATAATAATCGTTGTAAAGTCGTCATCTAGAGAATGATGTATCTCAGTCACGCTTTGATTGTGACTGTTCATATGAACACCACGAGGATCTTGAAGTACATGGGTTCATACGGCCCCTAGGCCCGGGTTAAGCGGAATTAGTCACAAGTTACGAAACGTAA
>JAVTVY010041785.1:0-18110 GCA_036873755.1 Hanleya hanleyi | reverse complement strand
TCAAAACAATTTTTCCGTGCGGTCACCAGGCGAACATTTTGTTGTTTTGTTTTCTTTCGCTATATTTTTCTTTCTTTTTTAAATCAACCAATAAAATGTAGCCATATAAAAATATCATTGACCGCACGCTAACCTGGACTCAGCGTTAATCAGCCAATGAACATGATGAAATATAGAAACATAATCTCTTGACGATTACAGCTCTTCAGAGGAAGAAATTATGTGCGACCATCGTGACACTGTTTAATACTTCAGTGTTGGATTGAAATATCGTAATATATTCTCAGAGCTACTAAACGAAACACTGGAGCAATCTTTTTGTTCATATATATATTTTTATTTACAATAGGCATAACAAGTTGTCTATACTATTAAAAGAACCGGCATGAAATGCCCATCCGTATATCTGTCTGTCTCTCTGTCAGAGATAGCGTCCGCTGACACTCGTGAAAGTGTTGGAGCCACCAAACTTGGTACGCATATACTATACCTACAGGATGGTGCCCTGCAAGCGTCAAATTCGACATTCAGTATCTAGCCATTGTCCAAATTGTTTTTTCCTATGTTCTGAAACTTGGAAAACAAATGCTACGTGACAATACCCACAATGACATGATTGTACCACATAAGCATCAGATTCGACAATCAGTAGCTAGCCATCGTCCAAATTGTTTTTCTCTGTGTTCTGCCCTTGTAAGTAGTTTAAAACCGCCAAACTTGTCACACATATAATACGAGACAATGACTACATAATGGTATCATATAAGCGTTAGATTCGACATTCAGTAGCTAGCCAGAAATATCCGTATTTATGTCTCTCACAGATAGCGTCCATTGACACCCCACCTTCACCACGTCAAGGTTTCTATTTCTAAGCCAAAGGCGAACCCTTGACCAACTTGCATAGCGAACCGCGTTCCGCCCGCATTCCGGTGACGTGAACTAGAAAAACTGTGCTGATGGTAAAATACGTTTGAGTTTTACTATCGCTGCTAAACTATTCGCTGATACCGAATGTAAAATATTTAATCCGAACACGCATAACAAAATATTAATGGATAGACCAGTGAAATTTTATAGAAATCCGTGCGTTTCAATCCAATTCAAATCTTTCACTGAGACGGTGAGGTCAGATACAATGACATCACGGACCGCCGTTGAAGTTTCAGTGTTTCCTAGGTTTGCCTGGCTTGCTGGACGTTTGATGGTAGATGAATGGGTTTATTTTCTTTTCAAATAGATTGTGTTTTAAACCATGTTTCCTTTATATTTATTGATGTCATGGTTGTTAAAAGGGTTCATGTTCATCTGCCACTGGGTATCGCACAAGCTATGGTGTTTTCGAATCTGTCGCCATGGTCGCGGTACTTAAGTGATCTGATTGGTCAATGTGCAGGATGTTGCTTTTGCTGATTGGCTGATATCTACCGCTGTGTTGTCGTTGATCGCGATACATTGCCCAAGCGTACCAGGGGCTATATCGAGCAGAGATACCCCTGGTTTTAGCGAGAATGTTGACACCCACAGGATGGTGCCCTGCGAGCGTCAGATTCGACAATCAGTAGCTAGCCATCGTCCAAATTGTTTTCCCCTATGTTCTAAGCATATCATTATGACCACAAATGTTGCGAGACAATACCTACATGTACATAAAGTTAACATATGCGTCAGATCCGACATCCAGTAGCTAACCGTCGTCCATATTTGTTTTCCCTTTATTCTGCCACTGCGAGTGGTTTGGTGCCACCAAGCTTGTTACACCTATACTACGAGGCAATGCCTATATGATGGTACCATATGAGCAACACATTCGGCATTCAGTGGTTAGCCACCGTCCAAAAAAATTTCCCTATGTTCTGAGTATATAAATACGACTGACTATATGGAACCATTCGACAGTGTACATGTACAGAGGCTGTATATAGTATATACACATAAGCTGAATATAAGCTAAATTAACATTAACATTTATTAATAAACTATTACATAATTACTGGGGAGAAATCTGTGCAGAATTTTAAATTGCAAATTCCATAGAGCGATGTTCTGTGTTGGGTACAAGACTTGGCCAACATATAGTTACATTTCCACCTAACGTCTACTCTGGACAAACTTCTCTCTCGTTATTGTTCAGAGATTGGGACCAGCCCGGTGGAAACCATCCCGAAGACCCCTACAACAACCTTTGGAACATTTCCTCAAGGAACGCAGCACAGGAGGATATATGGGATAGGGCGGTTCTCTTTCATAATTGTTTAGTCTTCCATTCATTCAGGATGTTCCTAAGTAATCTTAAATAATCCAAAAATGTGCTTTTCAAACTTAATTTAATTTTACTTCGTTAAAGTTACAAACTCTCGATGTTCATTTAAAAGATCTTCAAAGTGCTTCTAACCTTTGCTGGACCACTGTTGGATACAAAGGATTGACTTAAAAAAAAATGTGAATTTAACCAGATAGATTCACACTAAAGAGATTTTCATCAGTAAATTTAATTTTTCTATCAAAGATTTGCCATGCAGAAAGTACTCCAGATTTTTCAGATTTTCTATCTCCTTTCTTAAATTTCCTCGCCAGTTAAAACACTGTATCCAGAGTGGTATGGTACCATAGTGTTGACTACATCTTCACCGTAACGGTACCAAAGCTGTACCAGAGCAGACACACAACCATCGATGGTCCATATGCTATCGTTATGGTGAAGATGTCACTGCAATGGCACCATATCGCTCTGGTCACAATGTTCTCACTGGCAGGGAACTTACATGTGTACCCCTGGTTTCAGCAAGGATGGGTACAGAGAAGAGATGATTGATATCATTCAGTTTATCAGAATTTACTTTGGACACATGGATTATTTAAAAAAAAAACATGTGGTAATGAAAGATTGTTGAAGAACACTATTTTTATGATATTAAGGTACATGGTCTGAAAAAAAAAATCATCCATCAGCCAAATTATGATAATTGACGTCCGTACAACAATCCATCAAGCTCTCTTAAAAGTACAAGCAGCCTATATTCTCCAGTCCTCTCTTGTTATCCTGCTTATTCCTGTGCTACGAATGTGAGTGAAAGTATCTTTCAGCCCTCTTATATTGTTGCAATTGAAAGTATCTGTCAGTCCACCCTTATTGTAAATGAAAGTGGAATTATATAGGAAATTGTATTATTTTGATCGGTTGATTAATTACCCTGACTTGCATAATTTACAAGGCTGTTCCAAAGTCACACTTGACAAGTTGACATATCGAATGAACAGTTCTTGTGTGACAAGGACAGACAACACATGTGGACCGAGCGAGTATGCAGTGGCAATGTTATCCAACCTAAGTTATTACTTTTGCCTCGCTGATATTCACAGGGAAAAAGCTTTTCAATACCACCCTGAATTCCGATGCATCGACTGGAATAACTTAAAGTATTAATTCTTCAGTCCTCTCGTATTGTTAATGAAAGTGAAAGTATATTCTTCTGCCCTATCATATTGTTTATTGTAGTTGTGTGTACATTGTAGTATTTCGCCAGTTTTATGTTTGTCTGTTATCGTATAGTTTTGTTAATGCCATATTTTGTAAATGCAAAATCGAGCAATAAACATTTGAATTGAATTGAATTTGAATTGAATTGTTAACGTAAGGGAAAGTATCCTTCAATTGTCTCATTAAGATGTTGAAAGCGACGTTAAACCCTATTCACTCACTCACCCCTTGTCTCATTAATTGCTATTGCAAGATACAGTATGAGCGAGTGTCCCTCACTGGCTCTCATGTTTGTTCTATTTGTTTGTTTGTATTGTGGGCATGATTACCATGTATCTAATACAATAAATATCGCATATCATATCATACCACACTAAAACATGATATGTAATAAATCAAATTTAAAATGGGTCTATCGTAAAGTATACGGTATGTTCGGCTGACTTCAAATTTTATTTATTTCATATTAAAGGTAACAGTGTGTTTTCATGACACATGATCTTCCCTATGAACAGCTTAGCCATATGAAGTTGTTTTCATAATTTGTCCATAGCTTTGGAAAGTTTTGCCCGACGAACCTGAACGTCTGCCCGATCTTATTGGCGGCACACACAGGAAACTTCGCAAGTATACAGGACAAATTACAGGAGACCTTACCATTCTTCAGTTTAGTTTACCGTTAGATGGGTCGATTCGACGTGAGGATACAATATCATTACGATTTTTGAGTAGGTAGATCTGATTTCTGAAAATTATCAGAAAGACATGTACATATGGCTATCTTTGTTCAGTTATGGATTATACCCCTTATTCGTTTGTTTGTATGCGACCTCTTTGAGGTGTTCTAGATACAACAAAACTGAATTGAATTGAATTTAATTACGGGCCATAACAACAATTAATCGGTATAAAGTAAATTAGACTTCCCCCAGTCGATGTTTTCGGGCAAGCTAATGCTAATTCTCTTAGTTAACACTCTGAAACATGCGTTAGGAGAAAAGTGAGGTCTGCCTCAACATAGACTTCACAAACCTTGTTGTTGTTGTAGTTGTTGTTGTTGTTCTTTACCTGTAAAGCGTAAATCCACCTGGTGCTGTTTGAAAAAAAATCACGAGGCGCTATATCTCCAAATGCTGTTTGTTCTCTTAAACTTGAGACATTTGGCGGTTGGCGGTGTTCAACCCCTCAATACGTATTCAAATAATACCTTTGACCGAATTTCGAACAATCTGCAAAAAAAATTGATAGTACTCGCCGCAACGGATATAGCCGCGCGCCAAACAGTAGCCGAAACGAAAAGTAAACCCAAAAACTGGAGTGGACACGGATGCAAAGATATTATTTGTTTTGGCCCTAGCCTTTCGTCATATAGGGCCTACTCATATTCGTCATACAAATACTATTTCCATTGACACTAAGTTATTTCATGACAAACATTCCTTTATTTGAAAACTAGGATATTTTTTGTGCAAACTATGCTTTTAAATTTAGTTCGACACTTATGACCTACCGACATAACCAATCTTCCTAATATGAAATAGGCAAAGCCTAGAAGCGAACGCAGATACAAAATCTGCCTTCTGTTCTGGCTTTACCTATTACATATCAAGTTAGAAAACTCAAATGAAATTCCCAGTATTATACTCTGCGAATGCAGTGGAAAAAACAGAGATTTGGATGGGAATAATAATAATTTAATTTACACCCAAACCACTCTCTGTGATATATGGGGAAAAATACATGGATAACTGTTCGAAACAGCTTTTAAACAAATATACATTTATCACAGTAAAACAACTTACAATCAGCATAACCAAGTTTGTATATATTACATATATGCAAACTGACCAAGGCACGGAATTCCCCAACCGTCCGTTCCAACAGTTTCTAAAGCCGAGATCGAGGCTTCCGTGGTGGAAAGATTCAACAGGACGCTCCGTTTTCAAAATCTGCTCCACCGTGTAGTAGTCTTCCTTTGTTTTTACGACGGGCTGTAGCTCCGTCTCGTGAAACGGCCCTAGCAACGGCTTCCCTTGAAGATCTTCCAGTTCATAGACTCACTGCTGTCGGGGTAGACGCCGTTTAATCTGGAAATTCATTATTTTCTAATGGCTAGGCTGGCCCAGCTCTTTCAATTCCTGGGTCGCGGCCATCCACGGCCGTCATCTTTCATTCCACGTTCGACCACGGTGCTATGAGCAAACAGCAGCTGCCTCTGAACACAGGGTCTCCCAAAACGCGCAAAGTGGAAGTGGTCTTCGTGGTGATATTGCTAACCCTGCTGAGTGTGTTGTACGGAGGTGTGTTTTACGCCGTTGCCTATGTCAGCACTCTACTTAACCAACTTAGAACTCCAGCTGTGAGTGACAGTAAAACCAGTATACAGAACTTCTCTACGCCAGTCAACCCCGTGATCGAAAGGAGCCCAGTCATCATCAACACCACACCATGTGTACAAGTCGCATCGAGCTCCACACCGATCTCCACACCGAGCTCCACGCCTACAACAAGTACACCCACTACGTCTGAAACCCCGTCGGATTTCATCACTCACAGTGAACAGACAACGACGACCGACGTTGTACCCACCACCACTCCAGTTCACTCGTACCAAATTTACCAGAGCGGGTTACCACGACAGCGCAAACAGCTCCAACCATGGACCCTCGGTGGCAGCATCCCTTCACTTGCGTCATCACAGGACCCACGGGCTCCGGCAAAACGCACCTCGTCAGGAAGCTCCTTCAACACGCCGACAGCATGATAACCCCATCCATTGCCCGAGTCGTGTGGTGTTACTGAGAATGGCGGGCAGCGTGTGCAGCAATGCCCCACAGCACGTTCGTGGAAGGTCTACCCAACCTGACCGATTTGGAACCCGACACCTTGGTGGTTCTGGATGATCTCATGGCGGAGACGGATGCGCGGTCACCCAACTCTTTACCAAAGGCAGCCATCATCGACGACTCAGCATCATCTACATTGTGCAGAATGACAATGCGGGATATAACAAACGGAAGGCTTTCACCGCGAACTGCGTCTCGGTGGATCTCATGTGACAACTGCACGCAGACATTTTCATGCAAGATCGGTACCTCTTGAACAAGATCCCCATCAAAATTCGACTGATACGGGCGCCTCCGACCTTTCCTTCGATGGTCACTAACGTAGAGGAGCATGCACTACTGCAGCGATGCCTCGTGAAATGTTCATGAAAATACCGTGAAATTTCACGGGGTATTGAAAATGCCGTGGACTGTGAGTTTTTTTATTTGCAGTCAATGATGTACATCGTGAAAATTATGTTCTACATGAAAATCCCATGAAAAATAATTGTAGAAACCAACACACTGTGAAATCCCCGTGAAATTATGTTAAGATACCCAGTGAATTTATAAATGCCTATAAAGCCTGTGAAAACCGTGTGAAAATTTATTCGCAAGCTAATGTCAAGGCTTCAGCTAGCTATAGCTACATACATGAATATTATATGTACACGTAGAAGAAATTGATCTTTATTTAACAAGGAATGTCATTTAATCACCAGATTTTAATAATAAACAGCAGGAGTACAAATACACAAAATCTGTATGTGTACATGTATCAATATGGCTAGAAAGTCCTCTTACATGTACAATGTCCGACACCGAATGGAGACAGGTACAACTCTCTCAGAACTGGTCATTCTGTCCGGTGTCAGTTTGTCTGAGTAAATTGTTCACTGTAAGTCAAACCTTCGGAAAAAAAAGAATGATAGCGATAATAGGCATCCAAGAAATTTATTAGTATATTACCTTGTGAAAGAACTGTATATTTCTTCGCTTTCAATGTTTCAACAAACTTGTCAACAACACGCGATCTTTACCCGCCATTGCTGTCAATTTCCAGCTTGGGTCGTCTCGGACAATTGACCAATCACGTTTCGTTGAATCTGTAACCTTGAATGCGAGTGGCTCCCGCTGTACAAACAGAGTGCGAAATCAGTGACGTCACCAGTTTTGCTTACACAAGTTTTGGCGGCGTTTCAACTTCCTTTTGAATCTGTTCACGGTTAGACAGGCTGATCTCTTGACAATGTCGGAGAAAATAGTTTCTTCTCGTCGACATCGAACAGTGTAAGCACTGGTTCTCAAACAGATGAAAGCATTGGTTCTCCTGTAGATCCCAACTTACTCAAACGTTGTTCAAACTGCGGATATCATGACGCTCAAAAGTCTCGAGCGTTGAAGGTTCCAACCGTCGAAAAGTGAACAAAAAATGACCTCGCACTAACGAATGCTGAAGTGTGGCTGTCCTTCGAAGACGATGGCAAGAAAAAAGTCCAAAACTTAGAATGCAACTCATGTGCCCAATATAACCATCAAATCAGATTGAACCGCGATTTCGCCGAAGCTTGGGCGAAAGGTTCAACAAATTTGAGATTGTCCATGCCCAAGATCATGAATATTCCCAGTGTCCCGCAGATGAGCAGCTATTTCGCATTACGGCAGTTTGTTACAAAGTTATGACCGTTGAAAATTTCCAGTCATTTATTTTTGTCCGTGCTATATCTTTACTATATCATTACTATATGACCAATAACTCTGGTACTCACATGGAACACTGTCTTTGTCCCACACATATGAACTGTCATATTTATTACAATACGCCAGTTAATTATTTTCATTCAAGTTCGATTTTTTACCTGGCCAGATCACTGTTGCTATTGTGTATTCTCTTGAATCAACGTTAATACATGTAGGTAAATTAATGTGACTTATATAATTAATTGAGCAGATTTTAATGTGAAGCTGTTATTCGCTGGACTTCCTTGGCTGAGGGGTCAAAGCACCTTTTAGGTGCTGCCTCCTTTTTTGTATATCGGAGGAGAGCGATTGACTAATATGGTCTGGGGTATCGTCGTCATTCAGCCTGCCTCAGTTTGAAATCTTGGCAGGGTATGCATGTAGGCCTACTAACTAGATCCTGTTCGCATGCTAAATTAAGATTCAGTGTATGTAACGCAATTATATTCACAAAGACTTCTGTTCCAAATTCACGGTATTTTCATGACCTCTGGTAAAAAAATCGCCTGGTTTTTATGGGAATTTCATGGCCATTTTCAGTTTTCAGATGGCACTTCATTCACGGGCTATTTAAGGGGATGTGACAGATTTAATATCCATTGAAATGCCCATTAAAACACTGTGAAAATAGGAAATGCAATTCACGGGTATTTCACCACATTTTCACGATCCCTGCGGGGACAATTTTCACAGAGTTTTCATGGCATTTTCCACGGGGTTTTCAGGTAGCACATAATTCACAGGTATTTCATCAGGGTGTCACGATCCTAAGTCACGGGAGTATTTTCACGGCATCCCGTGAAATGTCCGTGCGGAGCCGTGAAAACGGCAGTGTATTTCACGGCCTTTTCACAGAATTTTCAAGGCATATTGTCAGAGTAGTGATGCAGCTGAGTAAAAGATTGTCATCCAAGAGCCAGTCCTGTATGTCCCAAAAGTGAAACTGAATCCAGCCGTTCAATTGGGACACCTCAATGCCTTGGAAACAAAACCAGCCCAGTACCCTATCCGACGTGTGCAAACCAAATTTTTCTCTGTGTCTGCTGGAAATATAAGCGCCAACAAAGTAAGCCCGTTACCGGGGGAACTACCCAAGCGATTGATACCGGCCTGTGCGGAAAACACCAGTTTCAGCGAAGCCTACCCAGAGAACCCGTTTGACATTGAACATTTCGGCATCAATTTTGTGGTCCTGCATTTGGGCGCGCGAATTTCATTCGAGCCTATCAGAGCCTGTTTACAGCCACCGGTCAAATCAACCAGGACGAAGGGAATATGATCAGTCGGGAGGACTACACGAACGGATACACGTTGTTCTGTTTCGATCTGACCCTCACCTTACAGAACGACCATCAGCTGACCCTCGCCAAGCAAGGCAATTAATTTACCGTAGGAATTACAACACATATAAGGGAAGTGGGAAGAGGTGCCGACATACTGACTGCGTCACATGACTTCACAGAATAGTCTTCTGGTAATCTATTCTCAAGCACATACCAAGAATCTAACGATTCCTGATATGTGTTGTATCTCAGGTACGCTTTTATTGTACCTGTTCATGTGGCAACTTGAATGATATGACCACACGGACCCTAGTACCGGCATAAGCGGTATTAGATACAAATCTAGAGAGCTATGATGAAAATGCTCTGACAACTCGTATACTGGTAATTTGTGAGCTGTTTCGCTGTGACAACTCGTACATTGGAGATTGGTGGGTTGCATCGTCGTCAGATGTATGACGGCAATTAACACAACAGACTAGTCTGTAAGGCCCGATGTCGACCCAGCATCAACTTCCCACAAAGTACGCCGGGCAAGATGAGTAAACAAGCCGAGAAGGAATCTGACGAAAGTTTCGAGTCGTCTATGAGAAGATCAATATCCGATATTCAGCATACACTCAATAAAGTTGTGAAACATCAACATGTCTTCACTGAACGTATCGTCAAACTGGAGCGGACCCAAGTCAGGATCACAGAAAGCGAGAAACATTTGAATGAGGACATCACAGATCTCGAGAAAAGAGTGAAGGAAGACATCGCAATACAAATTAAAAAGCTCCAAGAAATCGTAGAACGCCTGAACAGGGAAAACAAGGAACTGAAAGAGCGGATTTTGAACGATGAGAGGCACAGCAGATCATATAATCTACGATTTGGAGGAATAGAGGAGAAGAAAGACGAGAATCTAAAGGAAATAGTGGAGACAGTGATAGAAAAAGATCTGGGGCTTCGGAACATCACGGTGGAAAACGTTCACAGAACCGGAGAGGAGAGGCCCGGACAGAATCGGCATATAATAGCCAAGTTTATTTATCGACCGGAGAGACGAGAGGTTCTGCTCAAGGCCAGAAGTGTGCTGAAGGAGAGGGGTATTTTCGTCACCGACGACCTCATTCCAGAGGATAGGAAGAAGAAAACCCATTTCCGTGAGTTAATGAACAAAAGCTACAACGAAGGGAAGAGAGTAAGATTTGTTCGCGGTAAATTGTTTATTGACGGCCAGGAAATCCGAGACGACCAGTCGTAAGTACTTTTTTGAAATATTCGACGACGGACGGTGACTGTGAATGACTATATTCGATAGTATAAACTGTATTATAGTAAACGTTATGTATTGAAGTATACGGTAACAAGCAGCAGCACGACAACCACTGACTATATACATGGGATCGCTAAATAACTATTGTCTATATAATATTACATATATACGTACTTTGTTGTATTAATGTTGTCTATATGTATTTGTTATAGTAAGACTAAATATACTGTAACATAGTTTGACTTAGAATTAGAGGGTTACAGATGAGCCAGGAACCTGTTTGCTTGGTGTTTTACAAATCATGTATAAATTGTCCTAGCTAGGTTATTCGATAGCAGTCGGACGTTATTTCCTAACGTATTTTCTTTATTGTCCTTTCCTTATCTTGTTTCGTACCTATAGCAATCTCCTCATTAGTATGCACACAAACGTCCACTTATTTTTAGTGAATTTACGGTGTCAAGCCAGTCCGAATGTACTATAAAAACACGCAATGTTGAAACCCAACTGGCCCCTTTTTCAAGCAAACATACAGGTGAACGCACGAATACAGTGCTTCAAAATTTAAATATTTTCTCTACAGTCTCAATGTGTATACCCTTTGTGTTCCCTTTCTTTTGTAATTCTGGGGATCAAAATTAGCCGGACGAAACCTGATTCGTCAAGCGCCAACGCATGCTTTCTTCTTTTTTCTCTCAAGCTATTTTTATTACCCTCTATTGTTACCTAATTACAAATCCACACACCTGCGTTCTCTCGTCACAAACTTCAGCTCTCATCCGATTCATCGATTCACTTTTACCAGCGTAACTCGAAGAACAATTGCACGAACTAATCACAAAAATTCGGTCTTAAAAGTACGTCAAATTCTAACCACGCCAAGCAACATACTTGTATGCAAATATTCTCTCATATATCCATTCGTGTTATCCGATTTAGATTTGCAAGGAAAATGTACAACCCTGTGAATTTCCAACCAAATATATTTATTTATTTCACCTGTTCTATAGTAGATCATGCCCCAAACTATCGGGAAGTAGTAGCTTATACGTTATACTGTGTAAACACACTCACCGCATACATCTCTCGATATATTTCCTTATTTTCACATATTTAGCGCGTATAAATGTTGTGAAAAATATTCGTCGCTATTTACTAGCATATATAATGGCTTTAAATGTATAAATGTCTGGTATAATCAGTTTTCCGTCGATGAACTGTAGAGGGTTGGCTGATGCCGCTAAAAGGCGAGATATCTTTCACTTTTTCCGCAAAAAAACAGTTTTCAATCATATGCTTCAATACAGGATAGCCATTCTGATCTCAAATTAACAAATATTATTAAAAATGAGTGGGGAATAGATGCCTGGGTGAGCCCCTTCTCGTCTCATGCTCGAGGAGTTATAATTTTAATTAATACCAACTTTGAATACAAAATTAAACAAATACACACAGATCCACTAGGAAACTTCATAATAATCAACACGAGACACCGGTTACACTGATCAATTTATACGGACCAAATACTGAGAATCCTTCATCTTGTAACAAAATAAATCAAATTGTAAATGACATTGGCAACCCTTCGGTCATTATGTGTGGAGATTGGAATCTGGTCTTAGACTCAGATTTAGACTGCGATAATTACATTAACATTAACAATCCGAACTCTAGAAACACGGTTTTAAATCAAATTGAGGAGAAAAATCACGTCGATACATGGAGAATTTTACACGATAGAGACCGAAAAATATACCTGGCGGAGGAAAAACCCCAGAAAACAAGAAAGACTTGACTTCTTTTCAACGAGTGAAGACATATTCAGTATAACTACCGAAGCTGAAATAAAACCGGGCTATAAAACTGACAACTCGTTTATCACCCTCAAATGTAAATTTATTAACACTGACCGAGAGAGGGGCTATTGGAAATTAATCTGCTCACTTTTAAAGGACTTTGCTTATTTAAAATTAGTTAAGAATATTATTAACCGGACAATATATGAATATACACCTATTCCATATGATAGATCGAATCTACAAAATATTCCATCTTCTGATGTGCTACTCTGCATTGATGATCAACTTTTTTTAGAAATACTACTGATGAAAATACGAGGTGAAACTATTAAATATTCATCCATAAAGAAAAAGACAGAAAATCAAAGAGAAAGGGAATTAGAAAATCTTATTGAAAAACTTGAGAATGATATAGTAATTAATTATGTTACCGTTGAAGACAGTAAATTGGATGAATTAGAGGAGGCGAAACGAGAATTGGAACTTATAAGAAATAAAAAAAATCAGAGGAATAATTCAGTGGATGGAAGAAGGTGAAAAGCCATCTGAATATTTTTTTGAGCTTGGAAAAAAGAAATTATGCGAATAAACTCATCTCAAAACTGACACTAGATAATGCAGAAAATGTATATGACACGTCAGACATTTTAAAGGAACAGCCGGAATTTTATGAAACGTTGTACTCGAAACACTTCCGAATTTGAATAGTGATGACTTCTTAAAAAACTTAAAATTTGAAAGATTAAATAATGCAGAATCGGATAAACTAGAAACTGAGGTTACAAATACTGAATTATCTAATGCGCTAAAAAATATGAAAAAACGACAAAAGCCCGGGTATTGACGGGTTCCCCGTTGAATTTTATGAAATGTTTTGGAAACAATTGGGTGGGTTCATCTTGAGGTCAATTAATGCCGGTTTTAAAACAGGTAAACTATCGATTACTCAGTCAAGGAGTCATCACATGTATACCGAAGCCAAATAAACCGAGAAATTTTATAAAAAATTGGCAACCAATAACTCTTTTGAATGTTACCTATAAATTGGCATCTGCTTGTATAGCAAATAGGTTAAAGACGGTATTGGACAAACTCATACATGAAGATCAGAAGGGTTTTATCCCTGGCAGGTACATTGGAGAGAATATCAGGCTCATATATGATCTTATGTTTGAAACAAGAAATAAGGAAATACCAGGTTTACTAGTAATGATTGACTTTGAAAAAGCTTTCGACTCTGTTTCCTGGACGTTCATTTCAAAAGTTCTGAAAGCATTCAATTTCGGAGAAAAAATGCAAAGCTGGATACAAATAGTATACGCAAAAAGTCAAACATGTATAATTCGAAACGAACATATCTCGTCTTTCTTCAAAAACGGTCGGGGCTGTAGGCAAGGTGATCCGATATCGCCATATATATTCTTGTTATGTGCAGAAATTTTAGGTTCAATGGTTAGAGGAGATGTTGCAATTAAAGGAATTAAAATAAAAGATGTTGAATTCAAAATCAGCCAATAAACAGACGACACTCAGCTAACCCTCGACGGTTCAGAGCAATCACTATATGAAGCACTGGAATGTATTGAGCTTTTCTTGAACATTCTGGGTTAAAAATAAACTTGGAAAAAACAAAAAGCTGTTTGGATTGGGGCGCTTACAGGGTCAGAATTAAAAGTGTGTCAAAACATAACACTGGACTGGGTGAACGATTTTAACCTTTTAGGCATAAATTTTTCTACTACTCATTTTTATGACATATGGAAAATAAATTACCTTGCAAAACTCGAAAAACTTAAAAAGAGCTCAGCAAATGGAAAATGAGAAATTTAACTTTGTTGGGTAAAATTACGATAATTAAATCTCTGGCATTGTCAAAGCTGATACATCTCTTTCTCTCCCTGCCGAACCCACACGACACTTTCGTCAAGTATGAAATACGATGTTATTCAAATTTATATGGAAAGGCGGGTTTGACCGTATTAAACGCGTGGTCATAACTCAAGACTACAAACATGGCGGATTGAGAATGGTGAATATTAACAATCTCATATCCTCTCTAAAAATTTCCTGGATAAGAAGATTAATATTTCACGGACAAAAATGGCAAAAATTTGTTGTTGACCCAAAGATTTTTGATACGGGTCCGGAATATATTAAGATGCTGATAGCTGAAACCAGCAACCCTATTTAGAAAGACGTCTTTAAAGCATGGTATGCATTATGTAACAAACTTGATCTTCGCTCTATTGAGGACATTTACAACGAACCTCTTTGGTATAATGGTCATTTTAGAAATAGTTCTTTCTTTATAGCTCATTGGTATAAGCATAATATTAAATTTGTACGTGACATTATTGACTCAAATGGCAAAATATTGACATTTGAGGATTTCAAATATAAATTTGATATGAAAGGAACGTTCCTGGATTACGATAAATTGAAACAAAATATTCCTAGAGAATGGATAAATAGAATAAACCTGGAATTCAATCCCCAATTACAGACAATAACAGTAATAACAGTTTACTGTCGATATTTGGCAGGGCGGAGAAAGGGATGTCGACGCTACTATAACCTGTTGAATTATCAATCGAATGTACCAATTATATCGTTTGAACAATGGGAGCAGACGTTGAATATATCAGGAAATATACAGTGGGAAGAGGTATTTAAAACATTACACCAGTCTTAAAGACATCCAGTTCAAAATTTCACATAGAATTTTACCAACAAAGTCATTCTTGTACCAAATTGGTTTGTCGAACACTAACCTATGTGACCACTGTAATCAGGAAATAGAAACTTCAGAACATTTATTTAGATGTGTGAAAATACTGTGGCACCGTCTTGAAGTATGGCTGAAAACAGAAATCGGAATGAGGGGTGAGATAGGGGCAGACAAGAAAATACTGGGCTATGACTATATACAATGTAGCATTAATACACTGCTGTTACTAACGAAAAATACATATACTCTTCAAAATTCAGAACCGAGTTGGAAGGCCCTGCAGAACAACTTCTACCAAAACTACTGCATTGAAAAATATGCGACAACAATCGCTGGGACAGGTGAACAGTTTAAAAGGAAATGGGCACTTTTTCAATTTTTTTCGAAATTTATCAAACACAGTAATACAGCGGGAGAAATCCAGGATTTTCAAACAATACCAGAAAATCGCAATTAATTACATAATCGCAAGAGGGAACGCAGGTGTGTATAGGATATAAATCATGGTTATGTGGGTGAAAGATACAGATTAAATATGTATATAGAATAAAGCACAATTTGTATATATGATGAAGCGCAATAAAAAATAAAAAAAAATATAAAAAAAATAAAAACTTCCCACAAATGCCAACATATATCAAAGACCAAAAGGTCTGTACAGGGGGCGGGCCTCGGGGACGAAACGTACACCAGCAGAATCTTGCTATATACAGGTAAAAATTACAACACATATAAGGGAAGTGGGAAGAGGTGCCGACATACTGACAGCGTCACATGACTTCACAGAATAGTCTTCTGGTAATCTATCTTATAGCACATACCAAAAATCTAACGATTCCTGATATGTGATTTGGTGCTAATACTGTTATGTGGAAAATGGAATAGGTCTTTGGATTATGGGCGCGGATATTCTCTAATGGACGACGGCTGGATTATGAATGACGGACTAGGCGCTTGTAATTGTATCTCAGGCACGCTTTTATTGTACCTGTTCATGTGGCAAATCCACTTTGCACGAGCCCTCCGGAGCACCGTCAATGTGATCTGCTACGCCGAGTTTGATAACATCAATCAAGTGGACAAGGCGCGCAACGTCCTGTGTGACTTTGCCACCTAAGATGGATACAGACCAGATAACAACCGTGCTGGAGAATGACCCAGGGACACGTATGGTCTTTCAGGGGGTGTTCGCCCGAGATGTGTTGCCATTAGAACCTATGTATCCTGCTGCTTACGTTCTCAACACGGACCCGCTGGTTCGGCCCAATGAACATTGCGCGGGCGTGTACTTGACAGAACAGCAGGGCGAATACTTTGACCTGTACGGCCTGCCACCCTCCATCCCGATTTTACAGACTTGATGGATCAAGGCACAGAGACGTGGTGTTGGAACAGTCAAACGTTGCAAAGCCTGACCAGAAGCGTGTGCGGACAATATTGTTTGTTTTACTTGTATCATCGATGCCGGGGCAGAACCTTATCTACCATCGTACAGATGCTTGAAAAGTACCCAAAGGCCGAGGACCGCGATGTACTCGTATATGACTGGGCCACCTATCATTTCAATGTACAAGCCCCGTTCTGTGCTTAAGTTCTTTCAATGTACAAGCCCCCTGTGCTAGGCTTAAGTTCTTTCACGAAAAGCTACCTGTTTTGGGCTTAAGTTCTATCGTATTTAATGTACAAGCCCCCTGTTCTGGGCTTCAGTTTTCACGTGGTTGTTCTCAAGTTGTTGTTGTTACTGAATAAAAAAACTGAGATCTCACAAAAAAAACGGTCTTGTGTGTTTTCTATATGAGCATAATGCATGAAGGCTATACCAGATATGTGGTGATTCGGTCAAACTGGCCTCGAACACCGTGGAGAAAGTAGCCAATCAGTGGCCTAGGACGGGACCAAATGTAACCCATCAATGTCCAGAAAACAATGCAAGAGCACTGCAGTAAAATAGAGAGCCAATAAAGTCAGCCCACAGACCAAGCACATGCTTTGGTCTAGGTTAAGAGCGGGCACGAGGAGCGTTTTGACGAGGATTTACAAGTGAGTGGAGTGAAGTGAGTTTCGAGGTGGGCGAGGGAAGTTTATTACAATAAGTTCCATGGTTCCAATAAATTCCATTGTCATGTATTTTTTCGTGCCAATAAGGTTCTGGGTAAAAATGAGGGTTCCCCACTGGCTATTTCACATGGGCATAGTGCTAGCGATATTGTGGGGGATCCTGTGCATTCCATGGGTGCTTCGGGAAGGCGGATAAAGGCTATCTATTGGCCCGTAGATGGCCGAACCTAGCCGGAAGGGATACCTTTTGACCTGAATGCGACCTTTGACCTTTTGACCCGAAATCCAACTGCGCACTCGGCCGGGTAATCCGCGCGCGTGTGCGGCCGCATAACTCGCGCGCGCAGCGTCCGGGGCGGGCCGGTCCGGGGAAATCTTGGAGGATGAAAATCCGGAGGAGAAAATTGGAACTCTTCTGGGCTCGGAGGTAGTTTTAGTGAAACCGGAAGTGACGTTTGTGAGAACAATCCACACCACCAAACCACAACCAAGGACAAATATGGGGATTAGTACCCCAAATACACTCCCACGCACCCCCAAAATGCCTGCTCTCTATACTACGACCAGCCTGCGCATGCGCAGACTATTGAACACGAACGAATCATGAGTACAGTCGGGTGCTGCTTCACGAGAGCTTCAAAATAAGACCTCATACGACTCCATTGGACCCACAGTGAACCATGTCGGTACCAAAAATGTCTATTTCCATAGACTTTGTCTACTGCTCATGTGCAGAATGACGTCAGTGTTACGTCACATCCACCCCATCGGATGCTCCTTCACATATGCTTCACATTGATTCCTCACTCGACCCCATCAGACCACTAATGGCCCACTTCGACCCCAAAACGTCTCTTTCCATACCCTTTTCTCACAATTCCCTGTCTGCGCAGAATGTTGAACACGAACGAAACACTAGTCCAGGTGGATGCTCC
>JAVTVY010041784.1:0-18107 GCA_036873755.1 Hanleya hanleyi | reverse complement strand
TCTACGTATACCGTGGACCTTTCTTCCCACGTCTGGGCCGCTACCAAGATGCTACGCGAGGCTTCACCCTAGACCCCGATCTGTGGACAGCCTTGGAGAAAGTGGTGCATATTGTGGACCAGCTGTTTACACCGGACGAGCGGTCATCAGACGAGTTGGAGTGGGCTCGTGCCCTGACAGAATCGGCGGCAGAACCCCATGAACAACTACATGAACCCGACGACGATGCCATTGATTACCCGGCTAGACTCAGTCAGCCCAGTGATATGACCACCTGATCCTTTGATCTCACGGGGTTCTCCCTATAAATACGAGAAACAGTCAAATCTGGTACCATTCACGTACAGACCATGGCGGAGCATATGATACTGGCGTATCTCAGCTTGACCCCCGAGGTTTTCCTGCACGTGTATGCGGATACGGTCGATATCATGGAGGAGGTGGTGGGAGACATCTGTGATGCGGACCCTACACAACCGTGCCCGGCTCACATTCGTCTGTCCCGAGAGGGCTGGACCAAATTCAAACGGGTGTTGTCTGGCGAACTGGACGGCGACCTCATCCACTTGTGTCACGATGTGTACATCCGACGCGGCCCTTTCCTTGCTCAATTGGCTCGGCTAGATGGGGGTACAGTGCATTTTACCCTTCACCCTGATCTATGGTCTGCATTGGAAGATGCCGTGGTAGATGTGGATCAAGTGCTTATCAAGTGGTCATCAGACGAGTTGGACTGGTCATTTACCATGGACACTGTGAAAGCCAATGAAGAAAATCAGAAAGAAACTCCGGCCCAAGATATACCCGTTATAAATAAACGATAGAGCCAGGGTGCATCATCATTTTGTCACCATGAAGCGCTGGGAGAAGGTGTTGGATAACTTATACTACAGTCCGGACAGTCCGGCGGCCTATAGTGCATTGTCGGCTCTCTATCGAGCGGCCAAACCCCAGGGGATACAACGTGCCCAAGTCCGAGATTGGTTAAGAAGACAAGATACCTATACCTTACATCGATCTGTCCGTCGCCATTTTCTACGGAACCGGGTCATCGTGGGAGGAATAGATGCCCAGTGGCAAGCGGATTTGGCCGATATGAGCGCCTTTGCCAAACACAACGATGAGAATCGGTATATCTTGACGTGCATCGATATCCTATCCAAGTATGCGTGGGTGGTACCCATCCGGACGAAAACGGGGGCAAATCTCATAGCGGCGTTCAAAGACATCTTCAAGACCGGGCGCAAACCTTGTATTTGCAAACCGACGAAGGCACGGAATTCCTCAACAGACCGTTCCAAGCCTTTCTCAAGAAACAGAAGGTGTTTTTCTCTTCCATACGTACAACGAGACCAAGGCTTCCGTGGTGGAAAGGTTCAACAGGACATTCAAAGGCCGCATGTATAAATATTTCACCTATAAGAATACAAGGCGGTACATCGATGTTCTCCCGAAAGTTCGGTGAGGGTTAAAGGGCAATCGAGCTCTATCACCGGAGTATAGAGAGAGCCCCCATTACTGTGAAGACCCAGCAATGAAGCCTAAGTCCGGCGTGTCTTGTACCCCAGGCCATCGCAGCGAACGACGAAGGCGGTGTACAAGGTCGGGGACCCTGTACGGATCAGTAAAGTCAAGGGCAAGTTCGAGAAAAGTTACTTGCCCAACTGGAGCGATGAGCACTTCCTGATTAAACGGCGCCTACCCTGACAGCGGCGAGTCTATGAACTGGAAGATCTCCAAGGGGAAACGTTGCTGGGGACGTTTTACGAGACGGAATTACAGCCTGTTGTAAAAACACAGCAAGACTACTACACGGTGGAGCAGATTTGAAAACGGAACGTCGACGTGGCAAACTGTTTCATTTCGTGAAATGGCAAGGTTGGCCCAGTTCCTTCAATTCCTGGGTCGCGGCCAACCAGGTGAAACGACTATAAAGCCAGACACCACTGCCGTCCTCCTTCATTCCACGTCCGACCACAGTGCTATGGACCAACAGCAGCTGTCTCTGAACACAGCGTCTCCCAAAACGCGCAAAGCGCAAGTGGGCTTTGTGGTGATAGTGCTAACCCTGCTGAGTGTGTTGTACGGAGGTGTGTTTTACGACGCAGCCTATGTCAGCACGTTACTTAACCAACTGAGAACACCAGCCACCAGTGAAACCGGTCTACAGAGAGCACCAGTCGTATCGAGCCCAGTCACCACCACCACCACCACACCCCGTGTACAAGCCACGTCGAGTGTAAGCTCCACACCTACACCCAGAACACCCACTACGTCTCAAGACCCACCAGATTTCATCCCTCACAGTGAACCGACAACCACGACCCACGTTGTACCCACCCCCATCATCATCCCTGACAGTGTACAGACGACGACCGACGTTGTACCCACCACCACTCCAGTTCACTCGTACCAAATTTACAAGAGCGGGTTACCACGACAACGGATACACGTCGAACCATGGACCCCCGTTGGCAGCATCCCTTCACGTGTCTCATCGCAGGACCGACGGGCTCCGGCAAAACGCACTTCGTCCGGAAGCTCCTTCAACACGCCGACAGCATGATCACCCCACCTATTGCCCGAGTGGTGTGGTGTTACGGAGAATGGCAGGAAGCGTATGCAGCAATGCCCCACATCACGTTCGTGGAAGGCCTACCCAACCTGGCCGATTTGGAACCCGACACCGTGGTGGTTCTGGATGATCTCATGGCGGAGACGGATGCGCGGGTCACCCAACTCTTTACCAAAGGCGGCCATCATCGACGGCTCAGCATCATCTACATTGTGCAGAATCTGTTCAGTAAAACAAAAGAACATCGGAACATCAGCTTAAATGCCCACTACCTGGTGGTCTTCAAAAACCCGAGAGATACCACTCAACTGCTGCACCTGGCGAGACAGATATATCCCGGCCGCACACCGTTTGCGTTAGAAGCCTTTAAAGATGCCACAACCCCTCAGCACGGGTATATGCTCTTCGACCTCAAGCAAGCCACCCTCGACCACCTTCGACTACGGACCGGCATCTTTCCCGGAGAGACCCACCACGTGTACTTGCAAAAATAATGTAAACACACCCACAGTGGCTCCCCCAGCTGGATGTGTGTGTGTGTTTGATGATGGAGATAATAAAAAGAATGAATACCACAGCAGGGTTGACTTTGTCTCTGAGGTGGATAAAAAGGGCAGAGTTGTGGGTTCTGGAATTAGTTGTACATGATGTCTGCGCGAGTAGAGAAGCACGCTCCCACGCTCCGTGTATTGAAGACGGCCCCACCCGAGTTGGTCCGAACCATTGTACGCGGTGCGGATCCTGACCTTGTACGCTGTCTGTGCGAGATCGGGTACAATCTGTTAAAAGGCAACGTACCACTGACTCCGGCTCAAAAGACCAAGTTGGCCAAGCATAAGACAGGTCTCCGAACCCTAGTCCATAAGCGGGTCCCACAAACACAAAAGAAAAAGGTGTTACAGAAAGGCGGCTTTCTCGGGGCCATCTTAGCACCGTTGGTCGCTTCCGTGTTGGGTCCAGTATTGGGTGGACTCTTCGGCCGACAATGAACCACACGAAAAAAATGGTCCTCGTCGAACCACGGTTGCTTCAAAACCTCCAATCGCCCTACCCTGTGCCACCTACGGCGAAGACCATAAACACCCTCGATGGAGAGATGCAACAGATTTTATAGAGACCGGGGTTAAGCGACAGTGAGAAAGTACAACGGTACAATGAGACGCTTCAACGGTACATGACGTTCATGGACCAATACAAAACCCTGTCTACTCCAGCAACAGCACCACCACCACCACCACCACCACCACGTGACAGACCGCCGACCTCAGCATCGTTCCAACAGCCGGGTGGGGTACCACCCACAGCCCCACAGTGGGTGGAAGACGAAGTGCTGAAGAGTGTACCTGCCTCGTTCAAGAAACAAGCTGGCCTGGTATTACAACGGATGAAACAGAATCCTAACATGACTTGGAATGATAAAGGCGAACTCCTGGTACAGAATCAGGTGGTCCCCGGCACCCACATGACGGATTTAGTGAATGACCTGATGCGTAAACGCAGATCGCACACGGATCCTCGAGGATGGGAGGTCTTCGCTCAAGGCTTGAAAGACATGCATGTACCACAGGAATTGGTGGGGAACCCCCACCGCTGGGCCTTTATGCAGCGAACCCAGCAATCGCCGAGTGGCCCACTACCTTCTTGGGAATCCGACTGGGAACCGGAGTCACCCCCCAAAACTCCACCACCACAACGGGCACCTTCTTTTCAAACCTTTAAAAAACCACCCTTGATCAGGACACCGCACATCTCCAGAGCCGTGACACGTAGCAAGTCAACGCGACGAACACGACGCCGGACACAACCACCCAAGGTCTGGAACACCTATTAAAACCCGGTGCAGAAGCAGGACAGCTCAGTCGCCATGTTTTACCTCACCCTACCCAGTAACAGTTCGCTGGATGTGTTTCCTGACAACACCGTGGCCAAGTATGTGACTCAATTACCACAACCGTTGCATTTACCTGGCCGGTGGGAATGTGGACTGGTGGATATTCAGTACCCTTACTCGTGGTACAACGTGCGAGCCAATGAAGTGTGGTACGAGGTGACCTACGAAGGAAAAGACACCCGACTCACCCTCCCCGAAGGCCAATACGATACTCCCAAGGAGTTCATCGGTGGGCTGTCAAGACTGTTGCATTATAAGGCTCTACGGCAGGTCACGAATAGTTCAAAACCCATCCAAGCCTATCCCTTCAAGAATCACGTGGACTTCGATTACAACGCACACAACGACAAGGCACAGCTTACCGTCACCGCCAACGCGAGTGTCGTACTGAGTCCTATCCTACAGCAAATGCTGGGTTTCGATCTACAGACGTTCGCTGGTTCCACCGAACACCATGGCGAGATACCGATGGATATGAAGTCGGGTATGTACGGACTCTACGTCTACTCGGACGTGGTGGACAACCACATCGTGGGCGATATCAACACACCTCTGTTACGGGTGGTACCCATTAAAAATAAGTATGGCGATCAAGTCACCCACAGTTTCACCCACATGCTCTACCTGCCTGTACGACAAACCCACATCAACACGATCACGGTGGATATAAGAGATGACACGGGACGACCGGTGGCATTCCAACGCGGGAAAGTGGTGGTGACACTTCATTTTCGACAAGCACGTGCTCCCCACTTTGCATAATGAAGGTGCCTTACGAGTGCGATGCACGCAGCTATATGGACTATTATGCCCAACAGGCCGGGGGTGGCTTTCCGGTGTTTAGTGGTGCACGCATGCAACGTGGACATGGACTGGGGAACATACTCGGCAGCATCGTCAAAACGTTCCTGCCCTTGGTGACGCGTGGGGTGAAAGCAATCGGCAAACAAGCGGTACGCAGTGGACTGCAAGTGGCCGGTGATGTCTTGGGGGTACGGCACCCAAAGAAGCCTTGAAACGGCGGGCCAAAGAAGCGGGAGGCGTCTTGGTGGCCAAAGCACAACGCACCGTAGGGAATAAAAGAGCTGCCCCACCGAGACCACGCACCAGTCGACGACCGACCCAGCGACGACGCACATCGAAGAAGACCCGGGATATCTTTTCTTAAAACATGTCCTTGATCCACGCCGAGTCCTGCCCCTCCACCAACAGTGAATTTGATTTGTGGACCGTGCCGCCCACACAGACCAGTGCCGAACAAGGATTATGGGTGGAGCATCTCCCGCTGTCCAGCATCAACGCAACAGGCCCATCGAGTTCACCATCAGTAATGCGGATACGACCTATGTGGATTTAGCCCATACCTACTTGTATGTGAAAGCCAAGATCGTCAGTGGAGATGGCACCAGAATCCTCGACCAAGCAACGGTGGGCCCGACGAATCTCTGGCTGCACTCGATGTTTCAACAGGTGGATATATTTCTCAGCGACAAACTCATCAGTGACTCGACCAACACGTACCCCTATCGAGCCTACATCGAGACGCTGTTGTCGCATGGGCGAGAGGCTAAAAAATCTCAACTGACAGCCGCTTTATTCTACCAGGACAAAGCCGAGCACATGGGCGCAGAGAACGACAATACGGGATATAGCAAACGGAAGGCTTTGACCGCGAACGGCGTCTCGGTGGATATGATCGGTCGACTGCACGCAGACATGTTCATGCAAGACCGATACCTCTTGAACAAGATCCCCATCAAAATTCGACTGATACGGGCGCCTCCGACCTTCGCCTTGATGGCCACTAACGTAGAGGCGCATGTAGCTGACTATAAGATTGTCATCGAAGACGCAGTCCTGTATGTCCGAAAAGTGAAACCGAATCCAGCCGTTCAATTGGGACACATGAAAGCCTTGGAAACAAAACCAGCCCAGTACCCTATCCGACGTGTGCAAACCAAAGTGTTCTCTGTGTCTGCTGGAAATATGAGCGCCAACAAAGACAACCTGTTCCTGGGGAACTACCCAAGCGATTGATCCTGGCCTGTGTGGAAAATACCAGTTTCAGTGGAGCCTACCCAGAGAATCCGTTTGACTTTAAACATTTCGGCATCAATTTTGTGGCCCTGCATGTGGATGGACAACAGGTGCCAGCCACGGCCTTAACCCCGAACTTTGGGCGCGCGAATTTCATTCGAGCCTATCAGAGCCTGTTTACAGCCACCGGTCAAATCAACCAGGACGAAGGGAATTTGATCAGTCGGGAGGACTACGGGAACGGATACACGTTGTTCTGTTTCGATCTGACCCCCACCTTAGAGAACGACCATCAGCTGGCCCTGGCCAAGCAAGGCAATTTACGGTTGGAAATCCACTTTCAACGAGCCCTCCGGAGCACCGTCAATGTGATCTGCTACGCCGAGTTTGACAACATCATTCAAGTGGACAAGGCGCGCAACGTGCTGTGTGACTTCTCCACCTAACATGGATACAGACCAGATAACCACCGTGCTGGAGAATGACCCAGAGACACGTATGATGTTTCAAGGGGTGTTGGCCCGAGATGTGTTCTCATTAGACCGTATGTATCCTGCTGCTTACGTTCTCAACACGGACCCGATGGATCGGCCCGGTGAACATTGGGTGGCCGTGTACTTGACAGAACAGCAGGGGGAATACTTTGACCCGTACGGCCTGCCACCCCTCCATCCCGATTTAACAGACTTCATGGATCAAGGCACAGAGACGTGGTGTTGGAACAGTCAAACGTTGCAAAGCCTGGCCAGTAGCGTGTGCGGACAATATTGCTTGTTTTACCTGTACCATCGATGCCGGGGAAGACCCGTATCTACCATCGTACAGATGTTCGACGAGTACCCCAAGGCCGAGGACCGCGATGTACTCGTATGTGACTGGGCCGCCCATCATTTCAATGTACAAGCCCCGTTCTGGGCTTGAATTCTTTCAATGTACATACGCCCGCTGTTCTGGGCTTAAGTTTACAAGCCCCCTGTTCTGGGCTTCAGTTCTTTCAATGTACAAGCCCCTTGTTCTGGGCTTCAGTTCTTTCAATGTACAAGCCCCTTGTTCTGGGCTTCAGTTTTCACGTGGTTGTTCTCACGTTGTTGTTGTTCACTGAATAAAAAAATGAGATCTCACAAAAAAAAAAAAAAACCCTGTGTTGTGTGTTTTATTCATAATGCATCAATGCCCAATGTGGAGATTCCGTCAAACTGAAATCAGTGGTGTAGGATGGGGCCAAAATGTAACCCATCAAGGTTAGAATGCAAGAGCACTATAGTAAAAATAGAGAGCCAATGAAATCAGCCCACAGACCAAATACGTGTTTTTGGTCTAGGTTTGGAGCGGGCATTTTTCGACAACCGCTATCCGATTGTATAATACAGAATAAATAATGCATCAATGCCCAAGGTGGAGATTCAGTCAAACTGAAATCAGTGGTGTAGGATGGGGCCAAAATGTCACCCATCAAGGTTAGAATGCAAGCGCACTATAGTAAAAATAGAGAGCCAATGAAATCAGCCCACAGACCAAGTACGTGTTTTTGGTCTAGGTTTGGAGAGGGCATTTCATTGAAGTGCGTGTATACGGTGAGTGAAGAGACTCGTCCAACACGTATAGATTAAGTTTATGGCTATAAGTTCTATGTATTCTCCGAACCTTGCCGAAAGGAAGACTGTTTGACCTGGAGGTGACCTTTGACCTTTTGACCCGCGCGCGGGCACTGCCGGGGATGACGCGCGCGCTGCGGCCGGAGAACCCGCGCGCGCGCTGCGGGGCGCAGGGGCGGGCCGCGCCGGAAAAAACAAAACCCGGCGGTTGAACATACGGACGTCTAGGAGGAAACATTGGAACTCTTCTATGTTTGGAGGTAGTTTTAGTGAAAAACCCGGAAGTGACGTCACAACCCCCACGTGACCTGCGCAGCAGAATGGAAACGACACCCTAGTGTAACTCCCTCACCTAGGCTTCACATGATCCCATCGACCCACTAGGGGCCCACCTACACCCCAACACGTCTATTTCTATACTACGGCCAGACTGCGCATGCGCAGAATGCCGCTATTTCAACCCCACACCCAGCCCATCTGATGCCCCTTCACGAAGGCTTCACTTTGATACCTCACTCGACCCCATTGGACCATTCGTGGCTCCCCTAGCTCCAACACGTCTAGCGGGACCCATACAGGGTCCAGTTTTCGACACTAGGTGACCACATCCCGACAGAAATGGCCAGTTTTCGACACCGGATGTGCCGCCATCTTGAACATACGTGCCGCCATCTTGGATATGCCTCATAATGCACCGGGTCAAAATACTCGTTTCTGATTGGACGAGAGCTCCGTGGCGGATTTGAAATACTCGCTTCTGATTGGACGAGAGCTCCGCATTGCATCTGCGCATGCGCAGAATGATATTCCTACCGCACACCCAACCCATTAGATGCCCCTTCACCTAAGCTTCACTTTGATACCTCACTCGATCCCATTGGATCATTAGGGACTCCCCTACATCCCAACACGGCTATTTCCATACCCTTGGGCCACCGCGCATGCGCAGAATGACGCTATGTCAAACCCACTAGTCCAGTCAGATGCCCCTTCACGAATGCTTCACATCGATACCTCACTCGACCCCATCGGCCCATGAGTAGCTTCGCTAGCTCCAACACGGCTATTTCCATACCCTTGGGCCACCGCGCATGCGCAGAATGCCGATAGTTCAACCCCACACCCAGCCCATCAGATGCCCCCTCACCTAGGCTTCACTTTGATACCTCACTCGACCCCATTGCACCAGTAGTAACTCCCCTAGCTCCAACACGGCTATTTCCATACCCTTGGGCCACCGCGCATGCGCAGAATGACGCTAGTTCAACCCCACACCCAGTCCATTAGATGCCCCTTCACATAAGCTTCACCTTGATACCTCACTCGACCCCATCGGCCCATGAGTAGCTCCCCTAGCTCCAACACGGCTATTTCCATACTCTTGGTGTACACGAGTTGTCTCCCTTGCGTCAGTGTGTGCAGATGGCGCTATGATCGACGCCGTGATGTGGAAAGGGCGTCCCCACACCATCCTGGAGCCGCCATTTTGTTTGTTGATTTTCTGCGGAGATACACGGGACAATAAACGCTCGACCCTAGGGTGGTACAGATGCTAGACTGATCCTATTAACATGGTACAACACCTATAGATTATGTTTATTATTATATGGCTTAGAGGTTTTTTTGAGGGTAATGTGAGGGTTTTTTCTCCCCGTGACCTCCCCACCGCCTCGTTTGCTCCCTTGCGCCGCCATTTTGAACCCGTCCCACATCAACCGCCATTTTGAACCCGTCCCACATAAACCGCCATTTTGAACCCGTCCCACATCAACCGCCATTTTGAACCCATCCCACATCAACCACCATTTTGAACCCGTCCCACATCAGCCGCCATTTTGAACCCGTCCCACATCAACCGCCATTTTGAACCCGTCCCACATCAGCCGCCATTTTGACCACACACACATCATGCCTTGATCACGTGATCAAGTTCCTCCTCAATCCTCCTCAATGTGACGTCATTAAGTAGGTCAATAGGGTTCAATTTAGCTTTTGCCTACTACTGAGGGCTAACTTCAATATTCGGTCTATAATGCGGTTTGGTTTGGTTTTATCCGACTTGGAGTTGTGCCCCACTTATAAATCGTATATTCGTGTAATAATTTCACAGATTACTTCGTGATTATTTACGAAACGTGTTGTGAACGCATTTGACCGAACATAAAGAGCTGAAATACGCGAACGAGCAATGACCATATCGGCCTTCCAGTGATCTACGTATCCGCAAAACCGATAATTCAAGAAAACGGTGTCACGTAATTATACAGATTAAAGGATGTTAAGAAAACGGTAATTGATAATTACAGTACAACCTAATTTACAGTTGAATGCCTGTCAATAAACAGTAATGATAAAATACGGTGCAACATTTTACAGTTCAAAGCCTGTTAAAAAGCGGTAATTGTAAAATACGGTGCAACGTACTGGCAGTACATTTAACTGTGAATTTACAGTGTGATTTATAACAGTGTAGGTAATAATGATTTTCAACAGGCTTCCCTTCCGCAACCAAACAGTTGGTGGTGCATGTGTGATCGAAGTTTGTTGTTCCTAGGCCTAGTCTTGAGATATGGTGGTGATGAGTAAACGGATCTACAGACGTACGTACATGACGACAATACCCCAAAGCCAATTTTAGCAGTAGCCCTTGACCAGATGTGTGTCTGGTGTAAGTTCATCGAACCTTGCCCCTACCATTCTTGAAATATGATGGTGAAAGTGCAATTGGTGACAAATCAGTCAAATTTCACCTATTGACTCAGAACAATGGGTCAATCTCACTGATACTGAATAGGCCTCTGCTATGTGTTATGTTATGTTATGTTATGTGTTTGGTGTTCCTAGGCATAGTCATTCTTGAAATATGGTGTTAGCGAGAAACCAGAGACGGACGGACGGACGGACGGACGAACGGACGCACATGGTGACGACAATACCCTAAGGCCAAATTTGGCCGAAGTGTAATAAAACTAATTTGGCAAGCGTTCAGAAAGAATTTTATCCTCAACATTCCTCTTGCTCTATAATGATTTTTACAAAAATCAGATAAAATATAATGGCTGTGTGAACCTATTGATAGATTGTAGGATGTTAAGAGTGTGGGAGGCCATGTTTACTTGGAAGAAATCGACCGAGATTGAGATCGAGGGGAGCTAATTTTGTGTAGTTTTCAGCCGACGATTCTATCCTTCCAAACTAGAATAGAAATAGCCGACGTCACGAATATAGGGATGCTAACTCTTTCGAAAATATTATAAGGGGAGTAACTCTTTCATTCATTTATTTCCATATTTATTCATCGTAAATTCTCTAATTCCACCAATTCTAACTTTCTAAATCGAGTTCCTGGTTGCAGCGCCAATATAACGACGGAAAGTAACTCGATCCTCTCAATTTTGAGACCAGTCGATGTGCTGAACCACCTGAGGTGGTGTGATCCTCGCTAGCTACAAATTATTAAAGATGGAGTTGGGGAGGTGGACCACTTCCCATTACACAATTAAAAGGCTTGGATAATGGCAGTCTAAAATGTGTTGCTGACATAGCGGCCGTTTGGTCGGATAAACGTTGGGCGGCAGAAAGCATCCAAGCGAGCTCGTGTGTAGATTACTGGCCATACGTCAGCTCGACGACGAAATAAGTTCCGCAGATAGTAGAAGCTTGCACACAGATTACAATCCGCGCTTAAATGTGCACTAAAAATAACCGTAAAATTCGTCGCTCTGGCTATAAAACACAGATCAGATGATCTGTACACATTACTTACTTGTATATTAGGATAATCTTTGAGTGCCTCCATCCCAATAAATTCTACGGTGTTGGAGATGGGCTCGTACAGACCAACATCTGCCATGGTGAGACCTGAACCAACAAGATAACCTGTACCACTGTTCTGTAGAGCCTGCATATAGAGACGTCATTATTTCCCGACTATTACACCAGCGGAATATTCCTTAAAATTCAATAAGGAATATTCCGTAGCATGTTATGGAAATTTCTTAACATCCTTAACATAGTAAGAAATATTCATTCGTTATGTTGAGGAATATTCCGGTGGTGTAATAGTCGGGGAATATTCCTTAAAATTTTACGGAAGTTTTTTTTCTGTGTACCAGTTCTCGATATAAATAGGTCAAAGGGTTTCCTCTGAATCAAACCAATCCGTGAACGCGCTAAGCTAGCTGATTATGCCAATCGGCTACGAGATATGAGATGGGACGAGGTTTGGATTTCATCGCGGGCCAAAGCGCTTTGATGTCGGGATGAAGTCGAAATCGCAAGTCAAAGCAAAAAGCACAGGCTTGGGATACCGACATGAGAATTCAAAACAAGCGCGAGGGATGAAATATACGAGATTGTAATTTTGACCTTGACCTTGAAATTTTGTTCTCAGAACAAATAGGATTTCCTCGTGGACTTGGTATAAACAAAGTTTGTTACCATCCATAACCCATTCGGGCATGTCCGTGTACATGATCTGTGAGATCTGATTTGACAAGATTAGCGGAGATGTCCATAACCTAGAACTGGAGATCTGGCACAGACAAAAAAGTTAACGGACGGTCGGACCTTAATCGTCTTCGTAACATACGACCTCGCCTTTCGACAATCGTATAAAAATGGAGGAAGGAAACACAGATTGAACGATTTACTGTGCTTCTTTTTGAGTCCGAAATTCAATCGAAAGTGATCAATAATCAAGATTCACCGAACGAGTTCAGTATATCGAGCCACATTTAAAAATTACGAACATGCACAGTAAATCGTTCAGATATAAGTCCGTATATGTACAGTGAAACCTGTAAATACCGACACCTGCGTAAATTGATCAGTTTCTGAATACCGGCATTATCTTGGGTCCCAATACCTATATTTAAATTATTTCGAACCCTGATAAACCAGAACCCTGAAATGACAGACACTTTTGTCTGGTCCCAATTATGGTCAGTTTACGCAGGTTGCACTGTTAGTTTTGAACGTCTTTCTGCATAAAGCCGATCAATCACTGCTAAGGCCTTTGTGATAGCATCCATTTATGCACTCGAAATATGACAAAAACATCACAGATACAAGCCCGAGATACCATGTGTAAAGAATAATGAAACGTATTTCCACGAAATGCATCACGCATGTCGAAGACATAAAAGAAAGCAGTACAAATTATCTAGCATTTACAGTATAATGAAAAATATTTTGAAAATGTGTGTTTGAATTCTCCAAAGTATTTTTGGGTTGAATATGCTTTATACGAAATAGACATAGCCGAGTAAACCATCATCGTCATGTACAGGGACTGCGGTTTATTCAGGAAACATGTCTTTGGAATTCAAATGAGTGGCAGGTTGCCTCTGATAGATTTGGCTGGCTGAAACTGTTGTCTGGGTTTTGGGCATTTGCGTGATAATTGGGATCTGGATTCTACAGGTGACCTGCATTTACCCAGTGTCTTGATTGCTTCAGTGTTCCCCAGTTCTTCCATTCAGTTTTGAGGGTGCACTCCACACTTGCCACGGTTTCGCACAAAGTGGCCCCTCCCTAATTTTATAATAAGGAAGGTCGCTCGATTTTGACAGCATGGTAATTCTTCTTACCTTTCTATTAACTGATATCTATAGTATCACCCTGCTGGACGTAACCATTTCTTCAAACGAGTATATAACAGTTGCTTGTTGATCGCACCCACTAGCCACTACACAGTTAATCGTGTCCGGAATTGAATATCTGGCGGGCCAAAATCCGCACTTTTTCGGGAAGCGAAAATGATGGTTCCTTTATGGCGATAACATTTTACAAAAAACGAGTAGGTCGACCCCCTGTTTTTTCGCCATTTTAAATTGTCCTTTGGACGGGAAACACTTTAACATACATAAAAAGAAAATCATTTCATACGTTTTCTCTGGGTTGCGGGTAGAATTTGACACATTTTCATATATTTTATGGAGTTTTTCAGAAAAGTTGAAGAAGGCTTAAGGAGGATTGCACGTCTTTGCTTTTCAATTTCGATAGCTCACAAGTCTCCTGAAATAATGGCACGAGTGTGCCTATTTAGAAAATATATACTTTTACGGGGGTTTTGTTAAAGATTTTTCATGTATTTATGGCCGAAGATCCGAACTCATGCCTGTTTTTAGCCGCACATAATTTAGGTGTGGAATGCACCCTGAAAAAAATATATTTGCAAATGAACTTGGGGATGCTCTAGCCTGGCAAAGCCATACAACCCTGATTGTGACTGAACAGTGGGACCTTCTCTAACACAAGCAACATGAGCACAGGTTTGTCAATTCCACTTTAATAGTTCAGGAGTTTTTACCACCAATGTCTGATGTCTGTGGAGAATTGAAGTAAACAGAAATTTTGCGAATTATCCATCCTATCTTTGGTGATTGCCTGTTTTGCAATGTTGTAATGATATTAATTATTCGATATGAGCAAGAAATTTTGTGCAAATAGTTATACTGCTATAAACGGAAAGAAAGACATGTCAATGCGACCTTGTGATAACAGATGCCATAAGAAAAGCCTTAAGGTTCCGTGAGACAAGGCACACAAAAAGACAAGTCTGAGGCCAACAATGAGTCTATAGACACAGAACATTTCAGGTACACAAAGGCTTGGACAATGCCATCTTACACTAATAATATCGACCCAGTGTCATACCTTTTCGAAAATTGGAAGGAACCGACCAAGAGTGCTGTCTTTGATACTTTTCAATACTTTTGGAAGAGTGTTGTCCCTGAATCCAATTGAGAGGAACTTTTCGTTGAAATCACGTGATCCTTCGTAATACGTATCAATCCTGCAAAACGGAACAAAAAAGTGTTTGACGTTTCTAAGTACACCTAACATTAATAGTTGTGGTTGTCGTACTCGTGTTGTAGATCTAGGCCTATAGAAGCCAAGACCTATATCCAGAAAGGCTGTGATCTCCCCTTTAATCATTGCCGCTCTTTAAGTTCGAAGGTATGAAAATGTGCTTCCGGTAAGTAATCGCCTCGCTTTCGCTTTTCGCAAAGGTTTCAAATAATAAATTGAGAAATTACTTCATATTTGTTTAAAAAGTAATTTTATAAATGGGGAATATCTATATCTGTTTGTATATATGAACATATATCTCCTGATTATATACGTCAGACAATGCGGCGTGTGCGTTCCGTATTTCGTGCGGTGAAGAGTTTCGGGAAGATTGTAAGATTAAGGACTTACGATGCTCTCTCTTTGTCCGTTTTGCCATACAGGTTAGCCTTCCTGGCTATATACCGTATAATAGCTCCCGTTTGGACCAAGTGTTGTCCGTCTATCTCTAACATTGGGACCTGTTTGAATTCCAGTAGGCCATCTATGAAAGGAAAATGGAAAACGTTTCTCTGCGCTGAAATGATTCATTGATATGTTACGGAAGTTTTCACAAGTAGTACCAGTAGAATATTCATCAAATAGTTAAGAAATTTATCATAGCAACGTCTAGGAAAGTAGAATGTAAAAGGGGGGTTCTGAGCCAGGGAAGCCGGGGAAGCCGATGACGTCATAATGGCGATATCTCGGGAACTAAGACGGATAGAGACTCGTGGCGGCGTCGTATTCCTCTCGTATAGATGCGCGATAAAGGTCCTATACAATTTTATCGCCCGACGGTAACTTTCGCCGCAATTCGACGATAATCGGTGTCACGTGATTCGGCGATTTCTCGCGAAATAAGCGACATACGCGCACGCTGTTTGCGGCGTTGTATTCCTCGTATAGGGGTCTACCGTAAAGCTCATATACGAATTTATCGTATCCCCGTAAGTTTCGCCTCTATTCGGCGTCGGAAAACGCTCCGTTTACTTACTTAACCGGACACGGAATACGTCCACGCGAAAATTAGGTCGACCGTCACATGGTCAACTGATAAAATGACCAATGCGTATATAAAGACTTCTCATGCGCTGTTTCTACGACTGTCGCACCTGTAAAAGCCAATATGTATCGACTAATGAGTAATCTATACGTTCAGGTGAGGGGTGAAGGAAATTCTCCTCGAGTAACATTTCAACGTATACGACATAATGGGCAGATTATAAAACCTTATGGTGTTGCCATACGACTGACGAGAGATGGATGGTTTTCATTCAAACAATTCCTGCCTAGAGTGGATAGAATGATTCAGGCTAATGAGACGGTTGAAACTCCATTGATCTGCCGCGAGTGATCTACCGAGCGAGAATTTGGTGAATGATAATGGTGGATATTCATACGATGAAGCGGACGACGTCTCTATGTGCGACATTTTACACCGCAATCAAATGGAACAGTTGCATTGTGACACGTGCAATCCTATGGGGGCGGGATTACTTCACTGGTGAAAACTCGAACAATGTGAACATTAGAACAAAGACTAAACCGTTGTATAAACTGTGTGTCCGCCATACCTCGGCAAACACCTCTTCACGACATTCTATGTTGTTATACCTATATCATAACTCTATGAGAGAAATTTTTGCATTCATTTAGAAACCGTTGAACGCATCATGTCGGCAGAAGACAATCTTGACTATGTAGATATGTGGATAAAATTTTATCGAGACCAGAGTAGGGCTCACCTAAAGGAGGAAATTTGTGTGATTGGGGGACAGAGAGTGCATTCACCTCCAAGCTAACAAATTACGAACAAGAGAAATGACAGTTGAACTAATTTCACCGGCACAGCGAGTTGTAGAGCAGGCTAAAGCAGAACTCCGTAGACAGCGTCACAAAGTAAGCGTGCAAGCGCCAGTAAAGGGAGCGCGGAAAGAGGAGGAGGAGGAGGAGGAGGAGGAGGAGGAGGAGGAGGAAGAGGAGGAGGAGGAGGAGGAGGAGGAGGAGGAGGAGGGGGAGGAGGAGGAAAGGAGGAAGAGCAAATACCGTATAGTATAAAGTATAGGGAGAAGTGATATTAGAATTAATCTACGTTTTGGCAGAGAAGCGTCAACATGACAAACAAGTGTACGGTGTGTCAGAAAACATTCTCGCGGCCAGATAACCTGATGAGACATCAACTTATACACCAACAGGAGACTCAACCGATAACAGCAGAACATCCGTATAAACGTACTCTCGAGACTTCATCTATGGCTCTTTCAAGAGCATCACAACATCCATTTACTATGATCGTCAGCGGCCCGACTGGTTGTGGAAAGACATCATGGGTGATGAAATTTTTGGAATCTGCTAATATCCATCCCTCTCCAACACGCATCGTATGGTGTTACAGTCAATGGCAGTCAGCCTATGAATCTACGGGTCTGAAAAATGTGAACTTCCTCCCCGGCATACCCCATGACATAGGCGAAGAGTATTACTTCGACCCCGGCCAAACCAACGTTATTGTGCTGGACGATTTGATGGGTGAGGTAAAGCGCGAAGAAAAAGTTGCCGACCTATTCACCAAAAGGTCGCATCACAGAAATTTGTCGGTAATTTATCTGACTCAGAATCTCTTCCCTCGAGGCAAGACATCTCGAGATATCACGCTGAACTGCCAGTATTTCGTTCTATTCAATAATCCTATTGATAGACAGCAAATTAGCACGTTCGGGAGACGGATCTTTCCTCGGGATACGACACATTTCATGGCAAAATTTCGCGAAGGCACATCTCATCCGTACGGATATCTGTTCATCGATTTAAAACCCAATACAGCGGAAAATGACAGACTGTCTACCAATGTAATATCAGCCGATGAGCAACTCGTGAAAGAGGAAGAACTGCCACCTCGACCAGCCCAAATTCCTAATCCATCAACTCAAATTCAACGCATACCATCTCACGATCCGACATGGTCTGCTAAGAGGAATGAACAAGTGGGAGAGGGATCATATACGAAGACGGATCCACCGTGGTTCAAACGGAATGAAAATGATGACGAGTCCCAGCAGACGCAGATGATCCATAGAAGCGGGAATGAAATGGAACGACGAAAGAGAAAATACCGTTCAGATGACGAACTCAACCATTCCGGGGAAATAGATCTACCTACCCACTTGCGGAA
>JAVTVY010041783.1:0-178346 GCA_036873755.1 Hanleya hanleyi | reverse complement strand
CACGTGACCGGAACTGACCTTTGACCCCGGCGCGCAAAGGTTTCCACCGCGGTGGAAACCTTTACACCGCGCGCGCCGGGGCCAAAGGTCACTTCCGGTCACGTGAACGGAAGCGGAAGTGACCTCACAGAGGTCATATGCAAATGTCACTTCCGACCTCAGCTAGCGTGCTATAAAAGGGAAGCGGCCTGACCGTTTCATCAGACACTCTGTCAACCACCAAGATGTTCACTTGTACTACGTGCTCGAAATCATTCACTCGTCTGCACGACTTGCGCCGCCATGAGGCTACCAAGCACGAAGGAACCGCCCGGTATAACTGTACGATATGTACACTGTCGTTTCAGCGCCCGGATCATTTACAGCGCCACACACGTGCACGCCATGAAGTACCCAAGCGTCCATGCGAAGAATGTGGTCGGCTTTTCAAACTGACCAGTCAGTTGCTGCGACACCAACGCACACGACACCCTGTTCCGCAGCCACGTTTGCAGGTAGAAGAGCCCGTAGGCATCAATATCGAAACAGGGGGAACTCCCACCCATCGCACGAGGGCCGATGATGATGTCGCCCTAATTCAACAGTCAAATTCCGACGACAAGACCTTGGGCCAGATTTTGTACGACGTGGAGGGTAAAGTACACTTCGTGGGCGAACCCATAAATGTTCCCAGCGATCTGTCACACGAAGACCATCCAGTGAGTGACATTTATCGGCGCCATTGGCCCATGATCCGGCACTGTTTCTACCGTCATCGCCCTATTCAAGATATCTACAATTTCCGACTGACTGACCTCACCCGTCTACGCAACTACGTGGAAGCCATCTTCAATGACCAAGCTACGTCCTTCAAATTAAATCTGGCGTTTGGTTATGTGCTGCAGCATAAGGACACAGACCAAGCCCGATATTTTTACCCGAGCAGTAACATCCGGGTATTTGACCAACCGTTTACCATCATTAACCGGGCGTCGCTAGAGACGATGCTGGAGAAACTGGACACCGTGGATCCCTTGGAATGGGCCCAACAACAACGCCCCAACACCAAGTGGACAGTGGAGAGTGTGACCAATGTTACGTTTTTCGTTACCAAGCTGACCGACCACCCCCATCGGCTGAATGCGTCACTCATGCACTGATGAATACCATAACATGCCGTACATACTCTATATGTCTACATGTTGGTCGTTGACGTTACGGAGGTGACCGAAGAGACACGGAGATTACCGAAGATGTCACGGCTCGGCCCTCGACTTGGGGATAGTTGAACTGAGTGTGCTAAAAATAGATCACCAGCTAGCGTGCTATAAAAGGGAGGCGGCCTGGCCGTTTCATCAGACAATCTGTCAACCACCAAGATGTTCACTTGCACAACTTGCCAGAAGATGTTTACTCGTCTAGATAAGTTACGACGCCACGAGGCCTCCATCCACAACGATGCCCGGTATACTTGTATAATCTGCGCACGGTCATTCAATCGGGAGGATCATTTACTGCGTCATGAGAGGGTACTCCACGCGGGTGCGACGGTACTATGTAATGATTGTGGTCGACTCTTCAAACGACCCAGTCGGTTTAGACAGCACCAACGTTTGATGCATGCCCCGTCTCTACGGTTTGGGCGACAACTTTCCACTAAAGAGGAGCCGCGGAAGGTCAGACCCAGTGAAGATGAACCCGGAGAGACGAACGCCACTGGTGATGCGATGACGAAGAGCCTGCCTATACCCACGGTCCAGGAGGGCCTGGATATCCAGCCGGACCCCTCCGTTACGGTTTCGAGTCATACGCCTGACAACATCGAACATTTTCTGGACGAGCCCATAAATGTTCCTAGCGATCTCTTACAGGACGCCCAGCCAGTGAGTGACATTTATCGGCGCCACTGGTCCATGATACGGCACTGTTTCTACCGTCATCGCCCTATTCAAGATATCTACAATTTCCGACTGACCGACCTCGCCCGTCTACGCAGCTACATGGAAGCCATCTTCAATGACCAAGCTACGTCCTTCAAATTAAATCTGGCGTTTGGTTATGTGCTGCGGCATAAGGAGACAGACCAAGTCCGATACTTTTACCCGAGCAGTAACATCGGGGTATTTGACCAACCGTTTACCATCATTAACCGAGTGTCGCTAAAGACGATGCTGGAGAAACTGGACACCGTGGATCCCTTGAAATGGGCCCAACAACAACGCCCCAACACCGAGTGGACAGTGGAGAGGGTCACCAATGTTACGTTCTTCGTGACCAAACTACGGAATATTCCCATCGGGTGAATGTATTCACCCATGCACTGATAGATACTCAGAATGCACAAACATGTATCTGAGGATATGTTGCCTCAACGGTTTCCTGGGCTGCCCGACGATGATTAGAATAAACGGTTCAAAGCGAACATGGCCGAAGATGGAACTTTCTGGAATGGAGACTTCTGATTGGACAAGAATACATCTAACGGACAGGAACGAATATGACAGATGCAAATGGTGGCCTCTAATTGGACAAGAGTGTTCTTGAATTGTAACACCAAGTGGATAATGGAGATATTGACCAATGTTACGTTCTTCGTGGTTAAACTGACCACCACCCCCATCGGATGAAAGTATTCACCCATGCACTGATAGATACTCAGAATGCGCAAACAACTATCTGAGGATATGTTGCCTCAACGGTATCCTGGCCTGCCCGACGATGATTAGAATAAACGGTTCAGATGGCACTTTCTGAAATGGAGACTTCTGATTGGACAAGAATACATCTAACGGACAGGAACGAATATGAAACATGCAAATGGTGGCCTCTGATTGGATAAGAATCTTCTTGAATTGTAAATATACCCAACGCGGCTCCCCCAGCGTGGGTATGATGTAACATTGGGGAGAATAAACTATATGAAAAAAACTTCTTGTTGTTGTTGTTCTCTCATGTGTCATCCTTGTTGTTGTTGCTGTTGTTGTTCTCTCTCCGGTCTATATCATGGCGTTATGTTAGAGTGTTAAGGTGTAACGACGAGCGTTGACGGGCATCACTGCATTTCGAAGAATTAGTGACAATTCCATGGAATATCAGAGCTTCTGATCTATTTCACCAGGGCTTTGAAGCATTAAGAATGGTGTTGGTGGGCGTTGCTACAAGATGACACCTCACACGGTCCATTTGGACCACGGATGGTCCATCTCTACACCAAATACCTCCTTTCACTGCCCCAAAATGCTCACTTTCGCTACTACTCCTACTGATGACGTCACCAATGACGTCACAGATGACGCGAACATGCCTCAAATCGAGGTCTGCACGCCGAAAACTACAAGATGACACCCCACACGACGCATTCGGACCAAGGATGGTCCATCTCTACCCCAAATACCTTCCTTCACTGCCCCAAAATGCTCACTTTCGCTACTACTCGTACTGATGACGTCACCAATGACGTCACAGATGCTGTGAACAGCCCCCAAATCGGGGTATACACCCTGAGAGCTACAAAATGACACCTCCCAGGACGCATTCGGACCAAGGATGGTCCATCTCTACACCAAATACCTTCCTTTCACTGCCCCAAAATACCCACTTTACTTACTACTCGTACTGATGACGTCACCGATGACGTCACAGGTGACGTGAACAGACCTCAAATCGGGGTCTACACCCCGAGAGCTACAAGATGACACCTTCCAGGACGCATTCGAACCGTGAATAGTTCATGTCGACCCCAAATACCTTCATGTACTGCCCCAAAATGGTCACTTTACTTACTACAACCAACTGCGCATGCGCAGATTAACGCGACTTGCACTTAAAACACACCATTCTGACTCTAACCCACACAAGCTTCACTTTGACACCTTCCACGACCCATTCGGACCCATAGCGGTCCATCTCTACCCCAAACACACACCCACATACCCCCCAAAATGGCTGATTTTTCTACTACGGCCAGACTGCGCATGCGCAGATTGACGCGACTTGCATTTAAAAACACGCCATTCTGACTCTACCCACACAAGCTTCACATTGATACCTCACACGACCCATTCGAATCGTGAATAGCCCATCTCTAACCCAAACACACACCCACATACCCCCCAAAATGCCTACTTTCTATACTACGGGCCAGGCTGCGCATGCGCAGACTATTGAACACGGACGAACCATTAGTGTAGTCAAGTGCTCCTCCACGAGAGCTTCAAAATAAGACCTCACTCGACCCCATTGGACCATTAGGGACTCACCTAGACTCCAACATGTCCACCCCGTATGGCCCTATACACCCATAGCCATGCAGTATAGGCCTATGGGCCTACCCAGGCCTCGGTGACTTTTTTCAAAAATTTCACCGATTCGCTCCGGGACACTTCCTATCGTGTTCTAAATGACGAGACGTGAAAAACAAATCCAAACAACCCTACCGCAAATGTATAGAAGTAGGTTTCCCAGGGGGACAAACATTGATCCTATACCCCCAGTATGGGACTATATGGATCTATATGGGTCTCGGTGACTTTTTTCAAAAATTTCACCGATTCGCTCCGGGACACTTCCTATCATGTTCTAAATGACGAGACGAGTAAAACGAGACCCCACAACCCTACCGCAAATGTATAGAAGTACGTTTCCCAGGGGGACAAACATTGATCCTATACCCCCAGTATGGGACTATATGGGGCTATATCGTACTTTTTCAAAAATTTCACCGATTCGCTGCGGGACACTTCCTATCACGTTTGTCTTGACGAGACTAAGAAAACGAGACCCCACAACCTATACCGCAAATGTCGAGAAGTAGGTTTCCCAGGATGGTCCTATACCCCCCATACACCATATAGGCATTTTCATGTAATTTAAAATAAAGTCCGTGTTCCGTATTTTTTCAGGAAAATTTTTACATCCATCCACCCATGCTTGAAATATACTTCACTTTGATACCTCATACAACTCCATCGGCCCATTAGGGGCTCCCCTAGCTCCAAAACGTCTAGCAGGACCCATACAAGGTCCAGTTTTCGACACTAGGTGACCACATCCCGGCGAAATGGCCAGTTTTCGACACCGGATGTGCCGCCATCTTGAACATACGTGCCGCCATCTTGGATATGGCCCATAATGCACCGGGTCAAAATACTCGCTTCTGATTGGCTGAGAGCTCTGTGACGGATTTGAAATACTCGCTTCTGATTGGACGAGAGCTCCGCATTGCGTCTGCGCATGCGCAGAATGATATTCCTACCGCACACCCAACCCATCAGATGCCCCTTCACGAATGCTTCACTTTGATACCTCACTCGACCCCATTGGACCATTAGGGGCTACCCTAGATACCAAAACGGCTATTTTCATACCCTTGGGCCACCGCGCCGCACTTCCTATCGTATTCTAAATGACGAGACGTGAAAAACAAATCCAAACAACCCTACCGCAAATGTATAGAAGTAGGTTTCCCAGGGGGACAAACATTGATCCTATATCCCAGTATGGGACTATATGGGGCTATATCGTACTTTTTCAAAAATTTCACCGATTCGCTCCGGGACACTTCCTATCATGTTCTAAATGACGAGACTAAGAAAACAACCTATACCGCAAATGTCTAGAAGTAGGTTTCCCAGGATGGTCCTATACCCCCCATACCCCATATAGGCATTTTCACGTAATTTACAATAAAGTCCGTGTTCCGTATTTTTTCAGGAAAAATTTTACATACACCCACCCTGGAACTAGGGGGAGATAACTCTATTGATAGGCAAGCCCCGTTAAGCCCGGCGACCTATATACCCCCATACCCCATATAGGCATTTTCCCGGATTTTTCGATAAAGTCCGTGTTCCGTTTTTTTTCAGGAAAAATTTTACATGCACCCACCCAGCCCATCAGATGCCCCCTCACCTAGGCTTCACTTTGATACCTCACTCAACTCCATCGGCCCATTAGGGACTCCAATAGCTCTCAAAACGTCTATTTCCATACCCTTGGGCCACCGCGCATGCGCAGCATGACCCTATGTCAACCCCACACCCAGCCCATTAGATGCCCCTTCACATAAGCTTCACTTTGGTACCTCACTCGACCCCATCGGACCATGCAGCGTATTTCCAGTCTAGGGACTACTTTTTCTCCGCGGAGGGACCGGCAGACCGCATCACCGCCAGGACCGCATCACCGCGGAGGAATACATCCCCTTTTCCACAACATTCAAGATGGCCGCCCACACCGCCTCAAAAATTCAAGATGGCGGCCAAACTCTGGCAGATCGAGTTGCCCCCCATGCGTCATAATGTACAGATGGCGCCACCATGGGAAGTTGTGACGTCATTTTTACATCCGGGGGAAAGGGGGCTCCATTTACGCTTTGACCACTACTGCGCGACATTATTTCATATCTATATATATATAGCTGCTTCTATACACCTATTCATTTTTGTGTACACGATACACCGCATGTTATCTCCTTAAAAGATTCATGTAACATTAATACTTTCTTCTATTATGTATATATCACTTTTTTCCATTTGCATTATTTAAGAATTATTCAAACTTATGTACTTATATTCATTGTAGGGAGAGGGGTGAATAAGTTGCCTAGAACTTGACCCCGATCCCGTGTACATTTATGGTACAATAAATAAGTTTAAAACAAACAAACAGGAGTTTTAGGGTAAAGTCCGTGTTCCGCTCATCCAGCCATCCAAAGCGGCCTAGAGTCCGTGTTCCGTTTTTTTTATTTCCGGGAGATATTTTTACATGCACCCAGAGGTCAAAGGCCGCCAGGGGGCGCCCCCTATACTATAACATGGAAACAGCGACCCCCTGGCGGATGCAAGAGTTATCTCCCCCGGCAAAATGCGAGTCTATCCGTGTTTTCTATACTACTTCGAAGTATAGGAGTTTTATTATAATATCACTATAAGTACTCATGCAGTTGTTTCAGATATGTTTGGGAGCATAAATTCTGTGTATCCCTGGAATATATTTCATTAGGGGCCAATCCTACAAATCATAAATACAATAGGACAGCCCCGAGATAGAACTCTTCTATATAATAATAATACTTATTTATTTCAGACACAGATGGTCTATAGAACGAACAAATAAATAATAAGATGGCAACCAAAAGACAAACTACTAGCGCGTTACATAGATTTGGTCAGACCAATGGCAACTAAACGAGAAGTCGTGATACAAATCGGGAAGCCGCAATGTTGTAAATAAGAAGTTGTCTGTCGACATAAGTCTGTTCCGTAGAGAATTAATCTGGCGTCCAATAACCTAATGAAATCAGGGTACAGATTTGATCACAAACATGTAAGTAGCACTACAATTGCGCGGGGAGTGCATTCTATCCAGCGAAATACGTTCTGGTATCTGACACGCAGTTTTTTTCAGTTACATGACGAGTACGAAGACCACCGATGGCTGCACTAGATACTGGTAGCCTACAGTACGACGAGAAAAGTTGCTTCTTCGAATTTTGAGAATACGTATAGAACTTTCGAGCCAAAATGTTGGCACGAATGCATAATTTTCTAGTTGGCACAGACATATCATAGCTGTCAGTGAGATCGCTGGAGATAAAATGATCAAGATATTTTGCGTTGTCAACGTATTTGAGCTGTCAGCCAGACACTTTACCAGAGAGTGCTTTCAGGTCATTGAACTTTTTGGACGAAAGCAGATGCATAAGCATTTGTTAGTGATGAAGACAATATTATTGTCAGTCGCAAGAATATCACATATATCAAGTGGATTCTAAAGTCCCCTGACAAAGGGACTAATAAGGCATAAGTCGTCAGCGTATACTATGTGGTTAAAGAAGACTCCGGCTACATTACATCCTAAATTGGATTTCTGCAGTAGGTATTGAAACATACCAATCTCAGAGATTTATCTGCTTTGACACATTTCATGTGTACGCTGTTTAACAGTTCTAATGTCTTCTGTGGGTTTCAAGGTACACAAGGCCCAAGTTCTGTACAGAATTATTATTGTTTTATTATCAGAGGTGTCGAGATAAAATTTTCGCTCAGGAAGATCTTTTGTAGGTATTTAAAAATACTAGTCTCAATTCGATTTTATCGGATTTACACATTTCATGTGTATTCTTAAACAGCGCTGTTTCTTATAGTGGAGCCAAGTCGTCATTATTATTGTCTCTCTTCTGCACTGGAGGTCCGTCGTTAATTGGCGCTAGGAACTCGTATAGGCACGGCTGATGAAGAATATTTTTACAGGTGTTACAGTCTGCATCTCAGCGGTATTACTCTGGTGTATGTCTTGTGGGAATATGGGAAGTTGATGCTGGGTCGACATCGGGCCTTACAGACTAGTTTTTTTTGTGTTAAATGCCGCCATTTTCATCTGACGACGATACAGCTTACCAATCCCCAGTGTACCAGTTGTCACAGCGACACAGCTCACCAATTACCAATATACGAGTTGTCAGAGCATTTCCATCATACATTGTAGCTCTCTAGATTTGTATCTAATGCCGCTTATGCTGGTGCTAGGGGCCGTGTGGTCATGTCATCCAAGTTGCCACATGAACAGGTACAATAAAAGCGTACCTGAAATACAACACTGATCACGAATCGTTAGGTGTGTGCTTTAGAATAGGTTAACCAGAAGACTATACTGTGAAGTCATGTGGCTCTGACAGTATGTCGGCACCTATTTCCACTTCCCGTATACTTGTTGTAATTGCATCATGCCAGAATCGTTATACGAAAGACATACGAACAAGATGATGTGAGCATATGGCCACTTGTAGGTAGAATCCGTATTCAGGGTTGAAACACGCCAGTAACGTGGCTATGTTAATGTGTCAAAACAGAAAATCTCGAATTGAGATTGGTATTTTTCAATACCTACAGATATTCTGTTCTGACACATGATAAAGCAGTAATAATAATGCTTTATTTATTTTGAGTTTAATAATGAACAGAATTCGGACCTTACGGACCTTGGTAACTACGGAAGCCTCCAGAAGCGAAAATTCTCTCCGGACACCTTTGATGAAGAAGGGGGGGGACAGGGGGGGGTAGGGGGGGACAGAAACAAAATCGCAGTAATAATACTGTACAAAACATGCACGTTATCGAACTTGGAAACTGTGGAATACAAGCGTCTAGCCCGTCATTCAATATTCAGTCGTCGTCCATTAAAGAATCTCCGCGTCCATTATCCAATGGCCTAACTCATATAATAACATTGGCGCTAAATTAAAAGGATAAATAATAATATACATAAAACTAGGTTGATTTCCTGCAAGACGGAAGCGGTCAACAGTTTTCAACGATGCCAGCAAGACATCATGATGTTTCAAAAATATCAAATCCGTATCGTCGATCAATATTCTTAATCCATATGATATACGTTGTAAAGTCGTTGTCTAGAGTATGATGTATCTCAGGCACGCTTTGATTGTGCCTGTTCATATGAAAACTATGAGGATCTTGAAATACATAGGTTCACACGGCCCCTAACCTCGGGTTAAGCGGAATTAGACACAAGTTACGAACGTACCGCCTTAGAACTTGCACGCTACGCTCGTATTTTGCTATCAGCTTGCGATATGTATCGTCAAATTTGAGAAGATTCGAGTGGAGGCGCTTGATGATACAGCCCTCTTTTACAAGTTCATTAAAGACACTGAAAGAAACAGCATACATATGAAATGGGTCAAAGCAGATAAATCTCGAATTGAGATTGATATATTTCAATATCTACAGAACTCTAGAAACTAGAATTCTGTCCTAACACATTTGATGCAAAATGGCAATAATTCTGCACAGAACTTGGACCGTATAGATCTTCAAAACTACAGACGACATTAGAAGAAACAGCGCTATTAAACAGCGCTACAGGAGAAACATCACAAGAAGCGATAAATCTGCTCTGACATCATCAACAAACCGTAGTAATACTGTATAGCAGCACATATGTGAGAAGCACAGAACAAGCGAGATTATAATATTGGAGATTATATATCATTAATATTAATTGCATTGATGATTAGGCTTGACCCTTGTTGAGAGTTATGCTTGGGATATAGAGAAGATATACTCCTTAAAATATCCCAAACAACTGCTTTGAGGTGCTGTAGGGTCAGAACATATCTGGAGATTGGGTATGTTTGTGGGCATTTTCCTGTGTGATATTAAATCCTACAAGCAGGTTTCCAAGAACATACTGTTGATGTGACAATTTTAATGTTAATTTTAGATGACCCTCTAAATAGTTTTGAAATTTTCAAGAGATGAAAAATCAGTGACCTGTAAAGAGTAAATTATCGAACACTGTATCCACAAATCTTATTAAAAGTGGTATGTACCAAGAACATACTGTGGGAAAACATGTAAATTACAATAGTAATTATCAGATGACCCCCACCCACAACGATAATCAAGATAACCTTTGATATTGCGTTAAAATTAACAAGAGATAAAAGAACTCATTGAAATATATATACATATAAAGTCATAAACATTTCTACCAAGTATTGCTGAAGTAAGATGTTTGACAATCTTAGATAAACGCTTAGTAGACATAGAAAATGTATAATTTTGACAGATACTGCCTGTTCACATATTCTATTCTCTATGGTAGTGAGAATCCTTACATAGCCGGTAATTTTCATGCAATGATACACAATAACTTGGCGCAATTATGTGAATTTCATTACATTGAATAACTTAGTAAAGAAACCATAATTGTGTATTTATAAAATATTTCATTGGGAATTTGGAGAGGACCCCAGAGTGACGTCATGATTCAAGATAGTTTAACAAAACTGTTATCAATCGATTCCCTGTTTAATGGAGAGAAAATTGCTACCTCACTACTGTGCATTGGTGTAAAATGAATAAAGTTATTAACACTGAAGCAAACCCACCTCCTTTCTTTTTTTTCGTGACGATAAGACTCGATATTGGTTCGTTTGAACGGATTTTATTACTTTACGGCAATATATTTCAAGACCACATCCGGTCTATCAAAAAGGTACTTCAAATAAGCTTTCAAATGACATAGGATGTGGCCGTGTGTAGGGGGGCGCACATCACTCCTAAAATAAGGCGTTTTTTTTGCAAATCGCCGCTCATCTATAACTGTACCAATGCAACAGCTTCGTTCACTTGTTAACTGTGCCGTCTATTCTTCCGTGGTTTTGTTACCTGTCGCAAGCAAACAAGTTGGTTGTAAAGCTCCTTAAGTAATAGTCTTATATCAAAGCACTACTTGAAAAAAGGCCCATCCAAAAGTCATATATTTTAGCATGTTTTTTTGCAGATTATTTTCGTATGAATGAGATAATGTAAGAAATAACATGGATTTCAATGGAATTCTATCGTTTAGTCAAAAATATGTACTCAACATGCTATCTTATACTAATGTAATACATGATGAACATGATATTTCTTTGCATATACTACTAATTGAAATTAGCCACATAAAAATAGGTCCTTCATCATGGCGATTTTTGGCAAAGAGAAAAGTGCCTTTAGCTCTACTACTCACAACGGATATCATTCATAGTATGTTTCTTTGTTTATAGAGTTGCTTGAATTTCTCAATAATATCTATGTGAAATTTGGCAGTACAATATATCAACAGCATATAGGCATTTCAATGGGTACTAATTGTGCACCCCAATTGGCTGACCTAGATAAGTTCTCTTATGAATACAGACGCTTTCAAAAACAGATCATTTCCAAGCCCGTTCCTTCTCATCCCCCAAACGCTATATAGACGATCTTCTTGCTATGGATAATTCGATATATAAATGACGCATTGAAGGATATATATCCACCTTCACTGGATTTAAAGGAAACTACAGATGGCCCTAACGGCGCATCTTATTTAGACCTATATCTCTAGAAAAATGAAGCGGGCCTTCTTTCTCGTCGACTTTGTGACAAAAGAGATAATTACAATTTTGACATCGTAAACTATCCATATCTGGACAGTAATAGGGCTATATCATCAAACGCCTCCACAAGTTTCTCAAATTTGGCGACCCATATCGCATGCTGATATCAAACTACGAGCGTAGCGTGCAAGATCTATAGCAGTACGGTTCGTAACTTGTGTCTAATTCCTCAACCCGGGACTAGGGGCCGTATGAACCTATGTATTTCAAGATCCTCATAATGTTCATATGATCAGTCACAATCAAAGCGTGACTGAGATACATCATACTCCAGATAACGACTTTACAACTACACGTAAAATCATATGGATTAAGGATACTGATCAGCGATACGAATTTGATATTTTTGGAATATCGTGATGTCTTGCTGGCATCATTGAAAACTGTTGAGCGCTTCTCTCTTGCAGGAAATTAGTCTAATTTTATGTATACTATGATTCATTCTCTAAATTTGGTGCTAATGCTATTATATAAATTTGAGCGTTGCATTATGGACGCGGAAATTCTTTGATGGACGACGGCTGTATATTGAATGACGGACTAGACGCTTGTATTGAGTAAAGAAAAAAACAACTATATGTATTACAATGACATAAAACGGAGCAAGTAGGAATGGGCTCATTCCTGATTACATTTACTCTTCTCGGATTCCGTTCAGTGTTACATAAAACAGATGAGCGGTTATAGAAGTTTTGTATAGGTGAATGATAGTATAATCGTCGGAAGAACTGGAATATGAACAGGAAAATAGAAAAAATAACAAATAGAGAAAAATGAAATAAAAATATTTTAAAAGTAGAAAAGAAAGAGAAAAATATACATAGGTTAGAAAAGGAAACAAATACACATGATTAATATTAAAATACACTCATCGTGCAAATGCTTGTATACACAGAGCGCCCTGTAATAAAGATCAGTCCATGTCTAACTGTCTTGTTTCTGTGTGTGTCAGTAGTATATAGCCGTGATTACAGGTCCCATTTTGCCGGGGGAGGTAACTCTTGCATCAACCAGGGGGCGCTGTTTTGACCTGTGAACATGTATTGACCTGTCTGTGGGGATTTCCCATGACGATCACGTGATCAAGGCATGTCTAGACTTGTTGGTGTGTGGTCAAAATGGCGGCTGTGTGGTGGTGGTGGTGGTCAAAATGGCGGCTGTGTGGTGGTGGTGGTGGTCAAAATGGCGGCTGTGGTGGTGGTGGTGGTCAAAATGGCGGCTGTGTGGTGGTGGTGGTGGTCAAAATGGCGGCTGTGTGGTGGTGGTGGTGGTCAAAATGGCGGCTGTGTGGTGGTGGTGGTGGTCAAAATGGCGGCCTGTGTGGTGGTGGTGGTGGTCAAAATGGCGGCTGTGTGGTGGTGGTGGTGGTCAAATGGCGGCTGTGTGGTGGTGGTGGTGGTCAAAATGGCGGCTGTGTGGTGGTGGTGGTGTCAAAATGGCGTGGTGGTGGTGGTGGTGGTCAAATGGTGGCGTGTGGTGGTGGTGGTGGTCAAAATGGCGGCTGTGTGGTGGTGGTGGTGGTCAAATGGCGGCTGTGTGGTGGTGGTGGTGGTCAAAATGGCGGCCTGTGGTGGTGGTGGTGGTCAAATGGCGGCCTGGTGGTGGTGGTGGTCAAAATGGCGGCCTGTGGTGGTGGTGGTGGTCAAAATGGCGACTGTGTGGTGGTAGTGGTGGTCAAAATGGCGGCCTGTGGTGGTGGTGGTGGTCAAAATAGCGGCCTGTGGTGGTGGTGGTGGTCAAAATGGCGGCCTGTGGTGGTGGTGGTGGTCAAAATGGCGGCCTGTGGTGGTGGTGGTGGTCAAAATGGCGGCCTGTGGTGGTGGTGGTGGTCAAAATGGCGGATTGTAGAAAAACGTATAAAAGGAGGCGATTTTTAGCGGTGGGGTGTATTCATTGCACTACTTGCCTGACTTACCTGACCTGACCAGCCTGCCTGCCCAGCCTGTCTGCCTGCCTGCCCTGCCTACCTGCCTCACCTCTAGCCTGCCTGCCTGCCTGCCTGCCTCACCTCTAGCCAGCCTGCTTGCCTGCTTGTATGAGCTGTGGAGAACCTTTTACTTTTTTTCATTTTACCAGTGCAAATTCACCAGGCTATTACACCGTAGCAGTTACTCACCAGCCTGAGCCCACAGTCATGGAGTCATACTTTTTAGTGAAGCTTCAAAAGTACCGTGTTCGCCTCATTGATGAGATGCAGCTGACCAGTATCACTCAGTAACACCAATCAACGCCGTACACGTATGTAATATAACTTATTTTTTAATAATATCTATGCTAGGAAATCCCCCCCCCCCCTTCTCGGAATTTTTCAGCTTAGGTCTTTAGGAGAACGTGTCACAGTGAAAAAAGACATCACAGTTATTTCCCTATATTATGGAAACTTTTAGCGGCCAAGTTTAGTATCTATAGGTAGGCATTTATATATTGGCAGGATTTTCTCGTGTAACTCAACCATCCTTCACAGGGATCAGCTGTTTTTATGTCAACAAAACAGCTCTATTTTTAGTTTCATTCGCGCGATTGCATGGACGTCCACTGCCGGTTTTGGACCATTTATCAATGCAAATTTCACGTATTTTCTCAAGCAGCTCATGACATATAAAGCTCCAATAATTCTCCACATATGCAGTCAGTCCTCCAGGATATTTTTCCAGCAACTTGACAAGGAGCACGGAATGGGACACCGTACATTTGTTCTACGTTACACATTCCCGCTACGTCATGAAATATCCGTACACCATCACTATATATGCCTACGATCTTACTATTTATAGAGTTTGTAGCTCAAAATCACTCATTGACTTTAACAACAAGAATTACACCATGCCTCGCGCATGGCTCAGCTGAGATTACAGCGTAGTACTGCCAGCACCAACAACGAGCTGGCAGACGACATGATCCAACAATTGACTAAACAGACAAGATCTCTCCTACCAGTACGTTTCAGTTTATCTCAAAGTGTTCACAATACATTCTAGAATAATATGATGCACGAATTTAAGAGTTTTGTGTCACAAAATGGCGCATAGGATGACAATTGGTACAATTCCCCGGATAATCGCACATTTCCAACCATAGTGCCATCTGAACCTTATTACGCAAGGGAGACAACTCGGTCTAGGCCAATCCTCTCATTCGCGCATTTCCATAAATTTTGCCTTAAGTAGGGGTGGTCATTTTTTGTGGGTTTTACTATGGGCTGTGAGATTGTAGAATACGCTGGGGAAAAGCTATGAAATTTGTTTTTAAGTACCGGGTAGGTCTGTATATAACCCCATAGGCCTACTGGCTCAGTGCATAGGTGCATATTGGGTGGACATGTTGAGGTCTAGGTGAGCCCCTAGTGAACCGATGATGTCGGTTGAGGTCTTATTTTGAAGCTCTCGTGGAGTAGCATCCCACTGGACTAATGGTCCGTCCGTGTTCAATGGTCTGCGCATGCGCAGTCTGGCCGTAGTAGAGAAAGCAGGCATTTGGGGTGTTATGTGGGTGTATGTTTGGGATAGAGAGGGACCGCTATGGGTTCGAATGGGGCGTGGAAGGTGTCATGTTGTAGCTCTCGGGGGAATAAATAAATGAATAAAAAAAATCAATAATAAAAAAAAATCAAAAAATCGGCGAGTAGTAGACAAAGGGAAAATTGGGAAGTACTGACCATGCCCCAGAATACTTCATATGCATATCACGGCCTTAAGGCCTATGTAAGATGTAATCTACTTCACATTTTAGTAGTATAAAAAGCGCAAGGCCTATTGACCTTGCCCCTCCAAAGAAATAAGAAGTCGTGACCGATTCATTGTCAAAATCGGCTCTATTTTACAGGAATATATACGATCAGGATGAGGCGGCGTGACCGATCGAGATCTCCCTTGGCGCGTGAGAATGTGAGAGGCGAACACGACTTTCCTGAGGATCCAGCTGTGCCTCCCGCTGACGCCTTGCCCGAAGACCACCCTGTGAGTGACATCTATCGGCGCCATTGGAGCACCATCCGACGATGTTTCCACCGTCATCGCCCTATTCAAGACTTGTATAATTTCCGGCTACAGGACCTCGCGTATCTTCCTAACTATGCCGAGAACATTTTCAGAGACCAAGTGACAGCGTTCAAAGTGAATATGACATTCGGCTATATTCTACGGCACAAAGAGACGGACCAGGTACGGTATTTTTATCCGAGCAATAATACCTATGTGTTTGACAAGCCATTCACCATCATCAATCGTGCGTCACTAGAGCCCCTCATCGACCAACTGACTACGTTGGATACATTGGAATGGGCCCGGTTGCAACGCCCCAATACCAAGTGGACTGTGGAAATGGTCACCAACGTGACATTTTTCGTGACCAAAATGAGAGATCATCCTATCGGTGCTCCTGTACTACTACCCCCTTGGCTGCTCAATCGAAAAGGACTGTATGCATTAACCGGAGGGAAACATGGACCCTACAAAGACTAGAAATGTCTGTTCCGGTGTTTGGCCATTCATTTGGACGAATGTCATCCCAAGACTTGTGATAGTAGGGCCAATATCTATTGGAGACAATATTTAGAGGAACGAGACCTGGACGCGCGGCAGTTCCGGGGAGTCCCATTTAAGAATTTGGATGTCGTGGAGTCACTGTTCAACGTCAATATCTTTGTGTACCGTTTACTACGGGAAGAGAAGGAGGATGAAGAGGAGGGTCATGACACATTTGTGGCTGAATTGGTGCATCGGTCTTCAGAACGGTATGCTTCCACCATGAAAGTCAATATCTTTGTTGATATCGCCCACGATGTGGTTGTCCACCACGTCCGAGTAGACGTAGAGTCCGTACATACCCGACTTCATATCCATCGGCATCTCGCCATGGTGTTCGGTGGGACCAGCGAACGTCTTTAGATCGAAACCCAGCATTTGCTGTAGGATAGGACTCAGTACGACACTCGCCTTGCCGGAGACGATAAACTCTGCCTTGTCGTTGTGTGCATTGTAATCGAAGTCCACGTGATTCTTGAAGGGATAGGATTTGATGGGTTTTGAAGTATTCGTGACCTCCCGTAGAGCCTTATAATGCAACAGTCTTGTCAGCCCACCCATGAACTCCTTGGGGGTATCGTATTGGCCTTCGGGCAGGGTGAGTCGGGTGTTTTTGCCTTCGTAGGTCACCTCGTACCACACTTCATTGGCTCGCACGTTGTACCATGAGTAAGGGTACTGAATATCCACCAGTCCACATTCCCACCGGCCAGGTAAATGTAACGGTTGTGGTAATTGAGTCACATACTTGGCCACGGTGTTGTCAGGAAACACATCCAGCGAACTGTTACTGGGTAGGGTGAGGTAAAACATGGCGACTGAGCTGTCCTGCTGCTGCTGTTGGTTTTAATAGGTGTTCCAGGCCTTGGGCGGTTGTGTCCGGCGTCGTGTTCGTCGCGTTGACTTGCTACGTGTCACGGCTCTGGAGATGTGGGGTGTCCTGATCGAGGGTGGTTTTTTAAAGGTTTGAAAAGAAGGTGCCCGTTGTGGTGGTGGTGGAGTTTTGGGGGGTGACTCCGGCTCCCAGTCGGATTCCCAAGAAGGTAGTGGGCCACTCGGCGATTGCTGGGTTTGCTGCATAAAGGCCCAGCGGTGGGGGTTCCCCACCAATTCCTGTGGTACATGCATGTCTTTCAAGCCTTGAGCGAAGACCTCCCATCCTCGAGGATCCGTGTGCGACCTGCGTTGACGCATCAGGTCATTCACTAAATCCGTCATGTGGGTGCCGGGGACCACCTGATTCTGTACCAGGAGTTCGCCTTTATCATTCCAAGTCATGTTAGGATTCTGTTTCATCCGTTGTAATACCAGGCCAGCTTGTTTCTTGAACGAGGCAGGTACACTCTTCAGCACTTCGTCTTCCACCCACTGTGGGGCTGTGGGTGGTACCCCACCCGGCTGTTGGAACGGTGCTGAGGTCGGCGGTCTGTCACGTGGTGGTGGTGGTGGTGGTGGTGGTGGTTGCTGGAGTAGAGAGGGTTTTGTATTGGTCCATGAACGTCATGTACCGCTGAAGCGTCTCATTGTACCGTTGTACTTTCTCACTATCGCTTAACCCCGGTCTCTGTAAGATCTGTTGCATCTCTCCATCGAGGGTGTTTATCGTCTTCACCGTAGAAGGGACAGGGTAGGGCGATTGGAGGTTTTGAAGGAGCCGAGGTTCGACGAGGACCATTTTTTTCGTGTGGTTCATTGTCGGCCGAAGAGTCCACCCAATACTGGACCCAACACGGAAGCGGCCAACGGTGCTAAGATAGCCCCGAGAAATCCACCTTTCTGTAACACCTTTTTCTTTTGTGTTTGAGAGACCCGCTTCTGGACTAAGGTTCGGAGACCTGTCTTATGCTTGGCCAACTTGGTCTTCTGAGCCGGAGTCAGTGGTACGTTGCCTTTTAAGATATTGAGTCCAATCTCGCACAGACAGCACACGAGAGCAGGGTCCGCCCCGCGTACAATGGTTCGGACTAACTCGGGTGGGGCCGTCTTCAATACACGGAGCGTGGGAGCGTGCTTCCGTACTCGCGCAGACATCATGTACAACTAATGCTAGAACCCACAACTCTGCTCTTTTTATCTACTTCAGAGACAAAAAATCAACCCTGCTGTGGTATTCATTCTTTTTATTATCCCCATCATCAAGACACACACACCCCAGCTGGGGGAGCCACTGTAGTTGTGTTTACATTATTTTTGCATGTACACGTGGTGAGTCTCTCCGGGAAAGATGCCGGTCCGTAGTCGAAGGTGTTCGGGGGTGGCTTGCTTGAGGTCGAAGAGCATATACCCGTGCTGAGGGGTTGTGGCATCTTTAAAGGCTTCCAACGCAAACGGTGTGCGGCCGGGATACATCTGTCTCGCCAGGTGCAGCAATTGAGTGGTATCTCTCGGGTTTTTGAAGACCACCAGGTAGTGGGCATTTAAGCTGATGTTCCGATGTTCTTTGTTTTTACTGAACAGATTCTGCACAATGTAGATGATGCTGAGCCGTCGATGGTGGCTGCCTTTGGTAAAGAGTTGGGTCACCCGACTGTCCGTCTCCGCCATGAGATCATCCAGAACCACCAAGGTGTCGGGTTCCAAATCGGCGAGGTTGGGTAGGCCTTCCACGAACGTGATGTGGGGCATTGCTGCATACACTTCCTGCCATTCTCCGTAACACCACACGACTCGAGCAATAGGTGGGGTGATCATGCTGTCGGCGTGTTGAAGGAGCTTCCTGATGAAGTGCGTTTTGCCGGAACCTGTCGGTCCTGCGATGAGACACGTGAAGGGATGCTGCCAACGGGGGTCCATGGTTGAAGGTGTATCCGTTGTCGTGGTAACCCGCTCTTGTAAATTTGGTACGAGTGAACTGGAGTGGTGGTGGGTACAACGTCGGTCGCCGTTGTCTGTTCACTGTCAGGGATGATGATGGGGGTGGGTACAACGTGGGACGTCGTTGTCGGTTCACTGTGAGGGATGAAATCCGGTGGGTCTTCAGACGTAGTGGATGTACTTGGTGCAGGTGTGGAGCTTACACTCGTTGTGGCTTGTACACGGGGTGTGGTGGTGGTGGTGACTGGGCTCGATACGACTGGTGCTCTCTGTAGACCGGTTTCACTGATGGCTGGTGTTCTCAGTTGGTTAAGTAACGTACTGACATACGCTACGTCGTAAAACACACCTCCGTACAACACACCCAGCAGGGTTAGCAATATCACCACAAAGCCTACTTGCGCTTTGCGCGTTTTGGAAGACGCTGTGTTCAGAGACGGTTGCACCGTGTTCATGGTCGGACGTGGAATGTAGGATGACGGTAGTGGTGTCTGGCTTTATAGTCGTTTCACCTGGTTGGCAGCGACCCAGGAATTGAAGGAACTGGGCCAACCTTGCCATTTCACGAAATGAAACAGTTTGCCACGTCGACGTTCCGTTTTCAAAATCTGCTCCACCGTGTAGTAGTCTTGCTGTGTTTTTACGACAGGCTGTAATTCCATCTCGTAAAACGTCCCTAGCAACGGTTCCCCTTGAAGATCTTCCAGTTCATAGACTCGCCGCTGTCGGGGTAGGCGCCGTTTAATCAGGAAGTGCTCATCGCTCCAGTTGGGCAAGTAACTTTTCTCGAACTTGCCCTTGACTTTACTGATCCGTACAGGGTCCCCGACCTTGTACACCGCCTTCGGTGCTCGTTGCGATGGCATGGGGTACAAGACACGCCGGACTTGGGCTTCATTGCGTTGGGTCACGGTAATGGGGGCTCTCTGTATACTCCGGTGATAGGCTCGATTGTAACCCCTCACCAGTTTCGGGAGAACATCGATGTACCGCCTTGTATTCTTATAGGTGAAATATTTATACATGCGGCCTTTGAATGTCCTATTGAACCTTTCCACCACGGAAGCCTTGGTCTCGTTGTACGTATGGAAGAAGAAGACCTTCTGTTTCTTGAGAAAGGCTTGGAACGGTCTGTTGAGGAATTCCGTGCCTTCGTCGGTTTGCAAATACAAAGGTTTGCGCCCGGTCTTGAAGATGTCTTTGAACGCCGCTATGAGATTCGCCCCCGTTTTCGTCCGGATGGGTACCACCCACGCATACTTCGATAGGATATCGATGCACGTCAAAATATACCGATTCCCATCGTTGTGTTTGGCAAAGGCGCTCATATCGACCAAATCCGCTTTCCATTGGGCATCCATACCACCCACGATGACCCGGTTCCGTGAAAAATAGCGGCGGGCAGCTCGATGAAAGGTATAGGTGTCTTGTTTTCTTAACCAATCTCGGACTTGGGCACGTTGTATCCCCTGGGGTTTGGCCGCTCGATAGAGAGCCGACAATGCACTATAGGCCGCCGGACTGTCGGGACTGTAGTATAAGTTATCCAACACCTTCTCCCAGCGCTTCATGGTGACAAAATGATGATGGACCCGGAGAGTATGGTTTATTTATAACAAGTTTCTACCACCGTTGTGTTGGTTGACTCAGTTCAGCCGAGTAATCAATGGCATCGTCGTCGTCTGGTTCATGTAGTTGTTCATTGGGTTCTGCCGCCGCTTCTCTCAGGGCACGAGCCCACTCCAACTCGTCTGATGACCGCTCGTCCGGTGTAAACAGCTGGTCCACAATAGGTACCACTTTCTCCAAGGCTGTCCACAGATCAGGGTCTAGGGTGAAGCCTCGCGTAGGATCGTGGTAACGTCCCACACGGGCAAAGAAGGGTCCACGGTGTACGTAGTTGTCGTTCTCGAGGTGGATGAAGTTTCCGTCGAGCTCACCGCTCAACACCCGTTTAAATTTGGTCCAACCATCACGGTGTAGGGTAACCGTATTCGATACGGTCTCAGCGGGCGACCAGCAAACATCTCCACGATCTTCCACGAGGGTGACTTTATCTTCATAGACGTGTAACCCCACCTGGGGTGTAAGGGGCAGGATGGCTCGCAGGACGGGTGACATGCTTGCCCCAATGACGATCGTTGAATGACACACACGGTGTCTGACCCTCGTATTTATAGTCAGGTCCCACTGGCAATACCACAGCGCCAGGGTCAATAGGGCACAGACTAGTATGAGGCCAACCAGCCGGCGCTGGTTCCGGCGTGAGCGCTCCTGGTCCATAGCCCGAGCATCAAGGATGGCTGTCATAGTCCAGTAGTGGTGAGTGATGGCACGCCTCTCCATCGAGTGCACTCTGTGGAGGACCGCTTCTGTGAACTCGTTCAGGATCTGGCGTCGTCCCTCGTTGTCGTCGCCATCTGCAAACATGGACCGGACCACTGCTCGGTAACCCGTGAATGAATTCACCGCGGTGGCATGCTGTAAAATGCGAGTCGCATAGGGCTGGATCTCCGCCATGGCTCTGCAACCGTAGAAATGAAGGTGTAGGATCCAGAGAGACGTGTTTTATAGACCAGATGTAGCTCTACGGGTGTAGTCCGTGATACATGCCATCTTGGTCCCACTCCCACAGCCGCCATTTTGACCACCACCACCACCACACAGCCGCCATTTTGACCACCACCACCACCACACAGCCGCCATTTTGACCACCACCACCACCACCACACAGCCGCCATTTTGACCACCACCACCACCACACAGCCGCCATTTTGACCACACACCAACAAGTCTAGACATGCCTTGATCACGTGATCGTCATGGGAATTCCCTACAGACAGGTCAATACATGTTCACAGGTCAAAACAGCGCCCCCTGGTGGATGCAAGAGTTACCTCCCCCGGCAAAATGGGACCTGTAATCACGGCTATATACTACTTGTGTCTATCTGTGTTTATGCTCTGTGAAGACCATTTCCGAAACCATCCTGTGTTTTTATATTTTTATTTCATACACATTTGAACTTGGTACTGACTGCCATACGAAATAGGTCTTTCGATTATTGACGCGGGAAATTGTATTATGGTCGACGGCTGGATATTGAATGCCGGATCTGACGCTTGCTTTATTACCTAAATATGAACTTTACATTGAAAGTAGCAACAAATCATCACTGGTCCAAGCATGATTTCACAGTTTCATGTAACTGTGAAGGCGTATCCTGAATACATCTGAACATCCTGTAGAATAACATTACATCGCTTATGGACTATCCCAAGTAAGAAAATCTACTTTTAAATAAGTTGAAGTCAAAATAAACCAAAAAAAGACCTTCTTCATCGATCATTAGTTGATGGGAAACTGGATATCTAACCTGTAAATATTTTTTACTAAAAGGTTAAATACCACCACAGTGTAATGCAAACCGCTCGATTCCACAGCAATTACCAGAACTCAAAGACCTTACAACTACCCTTCCCATCTTCGTTTTATCGAGCCAATTCCCACTTCGAATCGGGAACGTAGAAATTGGCTTGATAAAATGAAGATGACCCTTCCGAATATATCTATTCATGAAGCTTTCATCTTGACCTCGAGGAAAACAAGCGAGTTTTTAAAGAGCTGCTGCCAGCTGCTGGCGTACCAGCCAGTGTAGATGCCGATTGTATTTCTCTTCCTTCGACATCAACTCTAGACATGCTAGATGAGATATTGCCTCTGAAATTCAGAAGAAGAAAAAATCAATATACTGGACATTTCAAAATACAGAGAGATTTATTTGCACAATTACACCCCGCTGGGGCCAAAGGCAATATATATATACATGTACAATACAAAAGATGCTTCTGCAAGCAGTATACAATATGTGACAATGAAGGGTTCTACTGCTTGACTGGACCACACAGAATAAGTCTGAAGCTGCTTTTAAACTGTTACAATGTAGTTACAGTAATGCATAGGCTTACTGCTATAGGACTAAATACATATGACTACAATTTTTAAGGGTTTTTCTCTCATGTACTCTATACATATACCTATATATATTTCGAAACAGTCTGGACTATCAGTAAATTTTTTGCATAGGCAGTTATTCCCTTAGAGGCAGTTTTTGCACTCCCATGACAATTTGTCGTCGTATCAATAAATATACAAGATAACCATAATAAACTATATATTTTATGAAAGCATACATCGTAGGGATTCCAACTATATGATTTGTATAACTGACGCTGCTACTGTGTAGAAAATATTCCAATTTTAAAAAATTAAAATGAAAACAATAGCGTTCATTTTTCAATTGAAATTTCATGAAAACTGTTGGTCTTGTTTCAACTTTGATGGTATACCTTGGTAGGAGACAATTCGAACTAGTAAACTTATCTCATTTTTTTTAAATTTTTGCCTGGTTTTTGTTTTTATAACTATTTTATTAAAATAAATTGAAAAAAATGTACTTTTGGATAATTAAAAAACGAAGCCGAACTTACAAAAAGTGAGATAACATTTTCTATGCCAAATTTCAAAAGCGTAGCATGGATACTTTTCGAGAAATAAACGTTTGAATTTCGGATTTTGTACAAAAATGAAAGGCTAGAAATCGGGCAAAATGTGTCCAGCTATACATCTGATGAATTAATCCCTATTTTTTGCTTGAATTCTATTGTCAAATACATTTTTAATCTGTCTAATGGGACCTACTCGAATTCCTGTTTATTGTGGATAACTATTACACTAAGTTTTTTTCATCAAGTCGGTTTAAAGTCCAACTTAAACTTACAAAACCTGCTAAAACTTGTTCACACCTGTGTAGATTACTTCACGGCGGGTGTCTGAGTGAAGTGTCACTGTCATAATTAGAAACAAATATACGGATGTTTGCATGGTTTTGATCATTACTTTTACTTTACAATTACTTAAAAATCTATACAGACGGATCGAAAAACTCAAGTAATAACACAGGATCAGCTTTTGTTATACCTGAGCTCAACATACAAAATGGTTTCAAACTTCCAGACAATATGTCTGTATACACTAGCGAACTGATTGCTATAATTAAGGCTCTCGAATGGATCATCGAGCACAAACCAATCCATGCTGTGATACTCAGCGATTGCCTTAGTGGACTCACATCCATTGAAAATTCTATATCTGACAGTAGACCTGATCTCATACACAAAATAGAATATATCTGTACACAAATACACAACGAAGGTATAGACGCCATTTTAGCTTGGGTCCCCGCGCATGTCAACATCAGAGGTAACGAAGCAGCCGACCAAACTGCCAAAGACAGTCTTGCAAAAACCACACACGATGTGCCAATAGGATTAGGATATAAGGAACTCAACACTATCATTAGACGCAAAATAGATAGCAAGTGGCAAAAGGAATGGAACGAAGAAGAACGTGGACGATGGTTACATAAGATTCTTGATGGAGAGAAAAGACAAGTCCAGGGATTCCAGTTAGATAATAAGCGTGATGACCGCATCATCACAAGATTAAGACTAGGCAAAACCGGACTTACATCACATCTGTCCATGCTTCTGAAAAACACCTCACCTCTCTGTACCGCATGCAACAATGTAGAAGAAACTTTGATTGAAATTGTAGTTTAAGGGCCGCTTCCCATTCGGATTTCGCGGCCCATCAACTCAATGTTTTATTCGATTCTCGCGGTACATTACGTTGTTTATTGAATATCTTTTCCAGCGCTAAATATATAAATAAATAAATATATAAATATGTAGAAGAAACAATAGAACATGTCCTACTTGAATGCCCTAAACACTACCCACAACGCGAGACACTTAGAAACGAATTAAAAAAATTCAACACTCCCTTAACATTACCAGCGATTTTAAACCCTAAGCCCCCCATTAGAAAACAGGTATTCAAGTCCTTAATAGATTTTATCAAAACTGCTGGCTATTATTCCAGTATATAACACTACCCCCGGGCATGCGCACCACTAACTAACAATGTCAGCATTGGCCAAAATTTCTCTTTTGGAATAAAATTTAGGCAATGTGGGCACCGGAGATACCATGTTCCGTGTGGGCCGGTTGCCACATTAGTCTCAAAAATCGGAGGCCAAGACCAATCAACATCCCTGCGACAATATTGGCCAAAAATCTCTCTTTCACAATAAAATAGGCAGTGTGGGCACCGGAGCTACCATGTTCCGTGTGGGTCGGTTGCCACATTAGTCTCAAAAATCGGAGGCCAAGACCAATCGACATCCCTGCGACAATATTGGCCAAAAATCTCTCTTTCGCAATAAAATAGGCAATGTGGGCACCGGAGATACCATGTTCCGTGTGGGCCGGTAACCACATTCGTCTCTAAAACGTAAAGGTCGCTACCAATTCAACAACCAAGGACATAAATCATTAGCACACGTCCAAGAAACAACCACGCACACAGATAATGTCACTCACAAAAATGAATACTACACACTGTTTCATCATATACTTTCAGAAATGGAGATGAACACGATGAAGGTCATCATCGTCGGTCCATAAGAACGTCCAGAACCAGAATACTCGACCCTATACCACGCCAGACACGCTACCCCATAGATGTCACCGAACTAGCGCCTCAACACAGCACAGCACAGCACACTGAAGACCACAGACGAACAAGACCAGACATCAAACAGAACACTGATGACGACAAAAATTATTAAACAGCACCTCACGGCACACCGAAGACCAAAGACGGGCTGGACAAGACTAAAAACAGAAGACGGATGACGATCACAAGAATACCAACATCGCCGTACAACCAGAAACCTCCAGAACCAGAACATCACATCCTAAACCACATCGACACGCTACCCCATAGATGACACCGAACTGACGCCTTAACACAGAATATGATCCTTTGACTTTCACGCAATATAGGACGTAGACCTGCCGTCCTGTGCCCCAATACACACTCCAAGCAATTGTTACAGGCACAGATTTCTGGAAGAACCCACCCTGTTCCCAAGGGCGTCGTTAGTGAAGTCGATCCGAAAAATCCTGAAGACGCCCATGGTTCTCCCAGTTTTTTCTGGACGGCTTTGTGCGTACAAAGGGGTACCAAGACAAAGGAATCATACACGCGATTACAGTGAACTCATATTTACCAGTATAACTTAACCAAAAACCAAAAAGAAACTTACGAACTTGTACATATAGCGATTCTTATTTACTTCTATTTATATCTCCTACTAATCTCTCATTATTATTTATTATTTATTTATTTATTTATTTATTTAGCGCTGGAAAAGATATTCAATAAACAAAGTAATGTACCGCGAAATTCAAATAAAACATTGAGTTGATGGGCCGCGAAATCCGAATGGGAAGCGGCCCTTAAACTACAATTTCAATCAATGGTTTTGATCAGAAGGGGGTACATTAATGTAAATAAGTAGGACTAATAGATAATTAGCTTACCATAATACTGCGGAAAAGAGTTTTGGAAAGGGAAATTTAACAGACAAAAATAATAGTAGCCAAGCCCAAGCTAAGGCAATCTGTTTAATTGTTCCAGGGCCTCGGAAACTAAATTTTAATCCTAATATTGAAGCACTTCTATTTATAATTTTTATTTCATTTTTTCACCAAATGTTAGAGGAAATAGTGAATATTTGAATGAAGAAATAAAAAGAAAAATGACCAATTTTGAACCTCTAATGGGATAGCTATCCTTAAGGATGTCCGCTGGTGGTTTTTGGCGTTGCCAGCCATTTTGCCTGTTTTTCTATTGGGTTATCTCACTTCCCTAGGTTAAGAGATGGGGATTTCCTTTAAAAGCCTTCTAGCCGAGAATTTTGCACACCAACATCCATCCAATTTGCTTAATTTTGATAGACATTGTGATTATCTGCAAACAGTTAGAATAAAAGAAAAAGTTAAATACTATTTATATGAATTTTTCATGAATATGCTTCAAAACTAGGGCTATTCCCTATGCTTTCTGGGTTATCAAATTGAGCATGGGTCAGTCCACTTAACGTTGACTAGATCTAAAATATGCACACCAACCTATATTTTTTTCTTTGTTTTTCCTCATATTACACAATTATGAATGCAACAACACACATTATTAAAAAAATGTAATTACTTTGATTTACCACCAGCGGACATCCTTAACAAATCTTATAGGTTTCAAAGCACTTTGATATAAAGTTGCCTAAACTGCGGAGTAGGATGTTTTGTAGACATAAGAGAAACAAATAAATCTGATTTGTGTCTCTGTACAAATGTAGGGTATGTCTGGTTAATCGAATGATATAGGTCGGCACGTTTCTTTTATGTCTACTACAGTCCAACAAGAAATGACTTTCACTTTCAATTACATCACAAGTATTACACAGTCGAATATCTCTGGATACATCCTTAACATATCGGCCTCGTTCTATTTGAAGTGGATGTGCACTTATTCTCAGGCTTAACAAAGCTGAACGGTGTTTCTTATTCGGAATAGAAAGTATCGGTAAAAGGGACTCTGTTGCAAATTCTTTCTTAAAGGTTCTATATGTATCTAATTTAGTCACGGCTGTAACTGAATCTTTCCATTTTGGAGAAAATTAGCAATGGAATTTGGAAATCTACACTTTTGATTCTCCTATATGTGATGACAATGAAGACGTTTAAGAATTTCTTTCATACCTTTAACCCAGTTAGGGTTGCTATTGGCTCTACAATCTTCCACTTGTTCCTGATAGGCCTTGAATAGTAATGATGGGTTGTCAGAATTTAAGATATGCAAAAGAAATTTAATACTTCCCAGAATAGCCTGACATATCATTGGGGTTCTACCCAGCTCACCAAGTACAGCTAAGTTAACTGATTTTGAGTGCACACCCACAACTGCTTACACAATTTTAGGTGAATTTTCTCCGAAGGGCTGACTATAACTAATGCGAATTCCAGTGTCATAGCCAGTCGTTACCTCGGACCATACAATAATATTGGTTTGATTAAACTGTCAAATAACATAGAGCAATGTTCTATGTTAAGATCAAACGGATTTGCAGAGTGTTTAAGGCGAAATGTGCTTTACTGCCACGATCAACAAGGTTGGATGTTGCTTTATTAAATTTACCGTTGCTATGTAGTATTAGTCCAAAATATTTATAGTTATTCACACAGTCTAACTGGGTACCACCAATATGGAATGGGAGGTTGATACATTGGTTTTGACCAAAAACCATAACTTTAGATATCCTAATATTAGTAGATAGTCCCCAAAATTTCTTCTAGTTTGTCTTCAAGTTATGCTGGCAGATCCTGCTTATCAACTGACAAAATAACTAGGTCATCTTCATATGCCAAGCAAGGGATATATTCATTCCAACGCTTCGGTGATTTTAAAGTCTGTAATGTGTCGATAAGGTCATTGATATATAAATTGAAGAGTACAGGACCCAGTGTTTTACCTTGGTGTACCCCCTTGAAATGGGGAAGCGGTCACTAAGATCAGATCTAGTTTTAACACATGCCTGGCTGTGTAGGTACATACCCCTTACCACATCAATAAATTTCCACCAATGTCTGCTTTCTTTAATTTGAGAAAGAGGGCACTATGACATATAGAATCAAAGGCTTTTCGAAAGTCAATAAAGGCAGCATAGAGTTTAGTTTAGTTTTTTTGTATATTTATCAATTATAGTTTTTAGAACAAAACTGTGATCCGTGGTTCTACTACCTTTCTGAAAGTCAATCTGTGATTTGGATATTAGGTTTTTCTTATTAACATAGTTCAGTAAACGATTATTAAGAACCGAAGAAAAGAATTTACCAAACAACTGTGTAGAGTGATTCCACGATAGTTATTAGTATCTTGGGGAGTGCCAATTTTATAGATCGGCACAATCAGACCAGATCCCCAGTTTAGGGAAATGCCCAGAGTTAAATACTTTGTTAAAAAGGTGGACAATTATAGATTTAGATAAAGGACAGGTTACTTTCAGCATTTCATTACATATGCTATCTTGTCCAGGAGCTTTGTTGCTTTTAAGCTTTTAAAAAACAAGGTCTACTTCCTTAATAGTTATATCATTATTCAAATCCTCAGAAAATGGTGGGGAAGGTAAATTCAGGTTCATATTTTCAATTTCCACTAGTCGAACCTGGTCAATTAGGGCATTACTGAAAGAATGCAGTTCTTTATAATGATTGTACCAACTATTAAGATCAATACGGTCTGGGTCATTCCCAGTACTGCTGTTACTCTGTTTCAAAGTTTTAATTAATTTCCATATCAATAACGAATATTATGGATTAAGAATACTGATCAGCGATACGGATTTGATATTTCTGGAACATCATGATGTCTTGCCGGCATCATTGAAAACTGTTGACCGCTTCTCTCTTGCAGGAAACAAGCCTATGTTTATGTATACGATGATAGTCTTTTTGAATTTGGTGCTAATACTGTTATGTGGAAAATGGAATAGGTCTTTGGATTATGGACGCGGATATTCTCTAATGGACGACGGCTGGATTATGAATGACGGACTAGACGCTTGTAATTTGTCTGAAATACATGTATTTTCAAGTTCCTGAAGTATTTTTGTACGAAAATTACGTTTGTTGAATTTTGTTTTATTTGTATATTCCTTTTGTTTCTCAAAGAACATGGCTTTCAGAATAGGATCTTGAGGATTGCGGTTAAATATTCATTTCAGAGTGTAATCGCCTGCTTTCCTTGCAGGTTTATTAATTGGTTGAGATTTCTTATGCGTGGCACTGTCTGTTATGCCTGTAACTTTTAATTTCTTCAGATAGCCCTCTGCAGCCTTTATTATAGCATTCGAGAAGGATTCTATACATTTGTTCACATCACATTTTTCTATGATTAGTTCAGAAAGAACATTGTCAGAATGGGTATGAGAAAATGATTTAATGTTTTCAGTGAATTATTTCTCAAAGTGTAATCCCATATAAATCTCTCAGGGAGCGGATAAGTATTTGGCATGGCCATTGTTGAAATCACGTCTGCTTCGCCATTAGTCACGTGACACATTAGTCACGTGTATGGTCGATAAGATCATACAATTAATCAAAGCTTTTCGGTGGTCAAAAAGAAATATTCTTATCTTCACTCGGATATGCCAACTGAGCTGTTAGATTCACCCCTCTCTGAGTAAACAAGGCAAGCGAGTGGCAGAGTATTTTCTGTACGAACTGCCTCTAGAACTTGTGAAGATCGAGAAATTCCTCAACTCCGACTTCAATAATATTATGCCGCCGATGCCCGAGAACCCCAGAAACCAAAAAAATGCGGAAGTACAGATATCCGAAATGTTTAGGCCGATTGTGGACGATGAGTTGATTGCTTTCGCCAACCAACGGTATGAGAAAACAACGAATATCCAAATGTTGTGGGCAGCGGGAACATTGAAATGTAATGATGAAGTTGTTGCGCTCGGAAGAGGTAGGTATATTCTCAAGAACGAAGTACATCCGAATATAATTTAAAAGAGCAGCACGAGAAGTATTTTTATATCGTATATATTAGATTTAACCTAGTCGCAAACAAGTCCAGTTGAAAATTAGTCGACAGTTTTTTAACTGGAACCATAAGATGTGGAGCAAGAGAAAACGTTGTTTCAGAAAATACATGCCTATATCCTCTTATTAATAATACTGGTCAAATAAAATGGGGCAATCCTTTTGGTTCTAAATGTTCATGTTTATTTTAATCCAGTTCACAAATATAACAAGGAGTATGGATATCACCAGGTTCGTCGCGTTTAAGGATAGCTACCCCCTTAGAGGGTCAAAATTGGACATTTGTTTTTTTTATTTCTTCATTCAAATATTCACTATTCCTCTAATATTTGGTGAAAAAATGAAATATAAATTATAAATAGAAGTGCTTCAATATTAGGATTAAAAATGTAGTTTCCGAGGCACTGGAACAATTAAACAGATTGCCTTAGCTTGGGCTTGGCTACTATTATTTTTGTCTGTTAAATTTCCCTTTCCAAAACTCATTTCCGCAGTATTATGGTAAGCTAATTATCTATTAGTCCTACTTATTTACATTAATGTACCCCGTTCTGATCAAAACCATGCAAACATCCTTATTTTTGTTTCTAATTATGACAGTGACACTTCACTCAGACACCCGCCGTGAAGTAATCTACACAGGTGTGAACAAGTTTAGCAGGTTTTTAAAGTTTAAATTGGACTTTAAACCGACTTGATGAAAAAAACTTAGTGTAATAGTTATCCACAATAAACAGGAATTCGAGCAGGTCCCATTAGACAGATTAAAAATGTATTTGACAATAGAATTCAAGCAAAAAATAGGGATTAATTCATCAGATGTATAGCTGGACACATTTTGCCCGATTTCTAGCCTTTCATTTTTGTACAAAATCCGAAATTCAAACGTTTATTTCTCGAAAAGTATCCATGCTACGCTTTTGAAATTTGGCTTGCTTGTTACTTATAAGGTGATCTAGAAAATGTTATCTCACTTTTTGTAAGTTCGGCTTCGTTTTTTAATTATCCAACTTTTAAGACAAACGACCGTAAAAAAAGTACATTTTTTCGATTTATTTTAGTAAAATAGTTATAAAAACAAATCCAGGCAAAAATTTAAAAAAATGAGATAAACTTTGCTAGTTCGAATTGTCTCCTACCAAGGTATACCATCAAAGTTGAAACAAGACCAGTTTTCATGAGATTTCAATTGAAAAATGGACGCTATTGTTTTCATTTTAATTTTTTAAAATTGGAATATTTTCTACACAGTAGCAGCGTCAGTTATACAAATCATATAGTTGGAATCCCTACGATGTATGCTTTCATAAAAAGACAGGAAGCACATTACATTATTATCGGCAGAAAGCCACCACCCCTTTACAGCTTCTACATTGATCACAAGTGAAACTCTCATTGGTAGAAAATTAGGGACAAAAAAGTGTTTTTGAGCAGTCCAAGTAAATGTTTAGGACGGAGGATGATATTTTTGGTTATACCAAGTTTTCAGCAGTACTTCATTGCTGTTTTGCTACTACTGAGACAAGATGGACAAAGGTACATTTTAATTATATTGATTTATTATCTCAGATGTATATATTAGTTTTTTCACAAAACGGAATATATCATGCTCCTGGGGCAGACTGGGACACTTTTGCCGGGGCATATTGGGACAATAGTAATCAAATGGTGAAATTTACCTTCATCCTAAAATGATATTATACTGCATTATTTTGTTTCCCAGATAGTAGTAATGGCTAGTTCTATCGGATTTGACGAGTTTTACTAACACTTCCAAAGTCAAATGCTTTCATTGACACGAGAATCACACAAAATATTTTTTCCTTCAATTTGGCCTCTGGAACATGTTTTATGTGAAGCAGGGGTCTAAACTTGCAACTAACTTAACCATCGCTGTTGAATCTTCCAAACTCGTATGAAAATGTAGTTCGATTATTGTCCCACCGCACCCCAATGGGTGTCCCATTGCACCCATATCAGGAGCAAACTGGGACACTAACCATCGCTGTTGAATCTTCCAAACTCGTATGAAACATATTAGTATATACATGATTTAAAATGTAGTTCGATTATTGTCCCACCGCACCCCAATGGGTGTCCCATTGCACCCATATCAGGAGCAAACTGGGACACTAACCATCGCTGTTGAATCTTCCAAACTCGTATGAAACATATTAGTATATACATGATTTAAAATGTAGTTCGATTATTGTCCCACCGCACCCCAATGGGTGTCCCATTGCACCCATATCAGGAGCAAACTGGGACACTAACCATCGCTGTTGAATCTTCCAAACTCGTATGAAACATATTAGTATATACATGATTTAAAATGTAGTTCGATTATTGTCCCACCGCACCCCAATGGGTGTCCCATTGCACCCATATCAGGAGCAAACTGGGACACTTTTTTTTACTTTTTAAAAACGAATTATGTAGAAACGTATATCCGATATTTCAGAATTGTTTGTATGATTATGTCATACTAAATATTAGTTATAACTAGAGCATAGAATGCTACTCAACAGGACAATAATAATAGAGATTTTTGCAAAAAGGTGAAAAATGTTCCAGTGTACCCCAATCTCCCCTACTATGAGTGAAGGTAGCAATTTGAACGCAACATATATAGGGGGCCGAATATAACAGCTATACCTAAACAACTACAGTTTTCCTCCTATAGGGTGAGTGAGTGAATAGAATTTAACGTCGCTTTCAACAATATTTCAGCTATATCGCGACGAACCAACTAAGCACCGCTCAGTCAAGTTGCTTTCCTGCTACTTCAAAGAAGAAATCTTTGAAGCAGCATGGAACCCGATACCCTCTGTCCACCGTATAAAACACACTTTCTCTAATGTATCATCTTCCCTGTGGTGTAAATGAATAATAATTTATGACATAGACAAATTAAGTCAAAATTTGACTTAGAAGTTGTAGTATGGAGAATTCCTCATCCATGTCAAATGAATGGGAGAACTGCTTGTCGGATGGAATACATTTTCTAAAAAGATTTTCTCAGCCAGTTTCATTGCCAATGAAAGATAAAGGTTTAGCCAATTATATTTGTTTATACATGATCAGAAACTGCGTCAACTATATGCTACATTAAAAGGATGGTGGAAACGATGAGAACACGGATTCAGAGAAAGAAAAGATATTTTCCAACTAGTATTATCGATATTACCGGTATTCAGCCAGACCTGACATCCATGAGAGTTTGTGCTTGGTGGAGTTCGCCGTATTGTATCAAGCATCCCCAGATCAATGTGTTTGGACAGACCTTATGGAAAATACAGGCAAAGATGATATCTAAACAGCAAATAATAGAACAAACTACAAGAAGTAAAAGGATAAATTAGAAAACCCAAGAATCCAGCCATTGCCAGATACCATTCCTTTTCACAAGCAGTAAATGCCCGAGGCTTTCAGTCATGATGAATGATGAACTTATGTTGTTCATTCATTGGAGGAAAGAAAACGCTGACCTGTTGCACGGATACGACCTGTTTGAATAAAGCTGCAAAACTAAAATGAAGGAATTTCAACAGAAGAAATTGAAATTGCAACAGTATTCAGACATTATTGACGAAACATATGAAATCTACAACATGATGGGCCACCAGAACACATTTGGAATTTCATTCTGCCCAGCACCGAGAAGAATAATCTTCAACAGAATAAGACCAAGAAGAAACCATTTAAGAATACAACATAATTAATCCGAATGAACTCAGACAAATCAACAATCCTCGTCCAGTATTAGGACTCGGTTTCGAAAATGAAAATTGCGAAAATGAATTTTTTTTTGGTAATAAACTTAACAATTCCAGTTCCAGTCTCAAAAGTATAATATTTCCATGGTTGGATAAAACTTTTCAGTCCTCAACTCCAGGCTACGCCAACTAATGTAATTCACATTACTTTCGTTTCTAGTGCTTAGAGACATGAACATGTATCAATTATCACCAGTTGCACAGCCATTTGTGTTCAATCAGCCTACACAAGGACTATCTTCTTTCTCCTCAAACTTATGGCAAGATAAGTTCGAACTTGCAGGATTGAAACAGATCATGAGACGAAAGGATTTCTGTTTCGTAGAGCTGCTACATCGCATCCGAAATTCTGATGGATAGAAACTGACAACAGAAGATGTTGAAATATTTGTCCAGAGAGCAGTGCAAAGCTACACGAAACGATATCTGAAAAGTAGAAATAGTCCAAACCCTCGCAATATTGTCAATTTTTAACTCTGCGACCAAGGCAGAACGTTTTAGACTTAAAACTCACAAGAAAATAAAACGATGAAATCAGATAAATGACTGAAATTTATTATCCCGAGGAAGAAAATTTCCTTTACAGAACCAGCACAAATTCTGCATATATTCCCGACAAACAAACAAGTAGATGGCCATAATGAGATTCTGACAGTGTAGCATGAGATCTTCCATATTCTAACCGCTGTAGACACCAGACCCACAATACAACTACTGATACACGCTATACTGGAGGATTGCCTACAAAAAAGTTAGATGTTTCGGATAGAATTGTAAATGGTGCCAATGAACTGTCATAGAGTTCATCTTTAAACATGGAAGTAGCGGTATGCCGACTGGTGTTCTGTTAAAGTTTGAGAAACTTTAGAATTCAAACATCATAATTTGATTTATCCTCATATCACAAGAACCGTTGCTCCTGTATAATCTATTGAGCCAACCAGATTACATAACCGGAAACAACACATAGTCAGGGATGATATTGGACCAAACTGTTGTCTCATTCAAAGGTTGATTTAATACAGGACAAGCTTATGTAGCCTTGAGTAGAGTCAAATCAGTCAACGGAATTAACTTTATTGAACTTCGACCAATCCACAACAAGGCTTTATCACTGAAAATAAAACGCTTGGCTGAAGAACAACCATTGAACAGTCATAAAAGATAGTGCCACGGCACTGTAGCTCATCTGGCTGTAACTGGAGAAAGCAGCTGTGGGAAATTTTTACTAAAGAACTGCAATAGATGAGTTTCTAACTTGTGTTGTCCCTCCTGAACACTAAATGATCCATGCAGTAATTTCCAAAGATTACATGATAAAGTTTCATGGGAAATTCAAGATGCGGCCATATTGGATTTTCGAAATGGAGCAAAAAAGGTACCTTGCACAACTGGACCACAAGGGTAACCTGTACCAAAGATCCATGCAGTAATTCCCTGAAAATTCACGATAACAAAAGTTCATGTGGAAATTCAAGATGGCCGCCTGGTGGCCATATTGGATTTTCGAATCGGACCAGAAAAGGTATCTTGCACAACTAGACCCCAAGGGGAACCTGTGTACCAAATTTGAGAAAGATCCATGCGGTACTTCCTGAGAAATCAAGATAACGAAGTTTCATAGGGAAATCCAAGATGGCCGCCTGGTGGCCATATTGGATATTCAAATTGGACTAAAGTACACATGTTGTACAACTAGACCCCAAGGGGAACCGGTGTACCAAATTTGAGAAAGATCCATGCAGTAGTTCCTGAGAAATCACGACAACAATGTTTCATCGGGAAATCCAAGATGGCCGCCTGGTAGCCATATTGGATTTCTGAATCAGACCACAAAAAGGTATCTTGCACAACTAGATCCCAAGGGAAACCTGTGTACCAAATTTGAGAAAGATCCATGAAGTAGTTCCTGAGAAATCGTGATAACAAAGTTTTATGGGGAAATCCAAGATGGCCGCCTGGTGGCCATATTGGATATTCAAATTGGACTAAAGTACACATGTTGTACAACTAGACCCCAAGGGAAACCTGTGTACCAAATTTGAGAAAGACCCATGCAGTACTTCCTGAGAAATCACGATAACAATGTTTCATCGTGAAATCCAAGATGGCCGCCTGGTAGCCATATTGGATTTCTGAATCAGACCACAAAAGGTATCTTGCACAACTAAACCCCAAGGGGAACCTGTGTACCAAATTTGAGAAAGATCTATGAAGCAGTTCCTGAGAAATCGCGATAACAAAGTGTCATGGGGAAATCCAAGATGGCCGCCTGGTGGCCATATTGGATATTCAAATTGAACTAAAGTACACATTTTGTACAACTAGACCCAAAGGGGAACCAGTGTACCAAATTTGAGAAAGATCCATGAAGTAGTTACCGAAAAATAATGATGACAAGATTTCACTGGCAAATTCAAGATGGCCGCCATGGCAGCCATATTTGAAATCGTATCGACACCGCATGAACAAATTCTGATGTACTCATTGGGGGGAACATGCATGCCAAGTTTCAGCTTAATCGGCCAAGCGGTTTCAGAGAAGAAGATGTTTACGGACGACGCACGACGGACGACGGACAGTCAGGCCATGACATAAGCCCATCGGGCCTTCGGCCCAGATGAGCTAAAAAGTACTATCGAACAAACATTTTACTCTCATGTAATGCAAGATTACTCAAATACATTTTATTATGTCTTCTAGGATATAACCTTCAACACTGCGTATGCCATCAGTATAGCTGAAACAGATATGGACGGCCTCGACACTTTTTGCCACATTGAAGAAATGTTCAGAGACGTACACCCAAAAACAGTCGTATGCCCGTATGTCCACCCTGGCGTTGTAGTATATTTAAAGAGAACTTACGTAAAGGTCAACATATACATATCAGTGAAGGTACTCTAGATATAAAATAATGCATTCTCCAGCTGGAAGATTCCAGGCACTTGTACACCACAGATCTCCAGTAATTCCTGTAACACACGTCGTAAGGCAACTTCAAAATATGCTTCAATCCATTACTCAAATTTCAAGAAAAACTAAATCGACAAAACTCCAGCTCGCCAACCAACTGATGACACTCTTTAGCCTTCATCATCAAATGGAACCACAAACTCAAATCAGTGGATGCCTGTTAGGCAACATCCATGGTGAAAGTATCACGCCAGCATCATCAGAAGACATTGATACCTACTATTCGGACCATGATATGATCATCTCCCTCTAAGGGTAATGTTTTCTGAAAGGAAGATGCACTTTTCTCTTAGTTATTAATCACTTCTTTAAGTGAAACCATCATTGTTCACATTTAAGCTGTATTACCTACAGCATTCAAATTATTCACTTAAAGTGATCGTAAACCCTCAAGTAAAGTTTCCATCAAATGAACGACCATTGGAAACTGTGCGGAAAAATACTTATTGTAATTTTTTTTTACGATTTTATTACAGAGTAAACTGCAAATAAAGTATTGTATTCTATGGTGGTCTGTTGCAATCATATTTAGGTCCAGTGACGTCACACTGCCTTAATACATGTATTTCAAACTTTGTATGCACTTTCCAATACTTGATTCAAGCTTAAGGTGTGTATACTTTGAGTTTCAACACAGACTCACTGTTCCAATGTGCATGTTTCACCGAAATCTGGAAGATGGTAACTCATAAGTGTCAAGTCATTTTGAATATTACATTTAACTTCCCAGATTTTGGTGAAACATGCACATTGGAACAGTGAGTGTGTTGAAACTCAAGTATACACACCTTAAGCTTGAATCAAGCATTGGAGAGTGCATACACAGTTTGAAATATATGTATTAAGGCAGTGTGACGTCACTGGACCTAAATATGATTGCAACAGACCACCATAGAATACAATGCTTTATTTGCAGTTTACTCTGTGTAATAAAATCGTAAAAAATTACAATAAATATTTTTCCACACAGTTTCCAATGGTCTTTCATTTGATGGAAACTTTACTTGAGGGTTTACGATCACTTTAAAATTATTCACGGACTGTTTCATTTTTTTAAATCCCAATTTAAACACAACTAAAGAATATATGAAATTTATGAATAATTATTTCATATTGACAATGTATTTCAAATCCATGATACAGCTTCAACAATTATTACTTTAATACCACATACTTGAATACAGTTTAAGAAACTTACAAATATTAAAATTTCAGACCATGTCATTAGTCATAAATCACTTCATTCTTCGAATCTCATACAGTAATCACCTCCTTCAAATTGAAATTTGCTAAGATAATGTATAACCGTGAACAACTCTAAACACCCTACTTTAAATATTAATATTTTTCAGATAAAACCAAGGTTAACGTAAATTCTACCAGGTGATGAATACCAGTGAGTGAACGAGTGAGTGAGTGAGCGAGTGAATAGGATTTTACGTCGCTTTAAACACTATTTTAGTCATATCATGTGTTGGTCTTTTCCGAATTTGTATCTATATTCCAAGAACAAATTATGATGCTCCTTCCTTATAGCAAGCGTCAGATCCGACATTCAATAATCAGTCCTCGTCCATAAGAGAGAATTCCCGCGTGTCGAAAGTCCCTATTTCGTAGGACAGTTAGCACCAATTTCAAATGCATATGAAAATAAAAACAACACGAGATGGTTTATGAGGGAAGCGGTCAACAGTTTTCAATTACGCCAGCAAGACTTGGTGTTTTTTACATACAGTCCTAATCAATGGCCATTATTTTCTATCCAAATGAATTCCCAAGTCGTTTTCCAGAGAATGTATCTGTCAAGCTTTGATTGTGATGGTTCATTTGAAAGTCATGGATATGTAATAATACGATATTCAAACGGCTCCTAACCCTGGGATAAGAGAAGTTACGAAACGTAGCGCCAGAGATCTTGCAGGCTACGATCGTATTCTGCCGCCAGTGTATGACATCACAGAATTTGAGAAATTTTGAGTGGAGCCCTGATTGACAAGTTTCTGCGGTAACATCATGTGGCGTTGATTGAAATCATCACAGTCTCTACATGGTCTAGCAAATGTTACCAGGCGAGATATGTATACGCCGTATGCAGGTTCTTCTGGAATATTGCTATCCAGAAATGGGTTGTCAAAATTGTGCTCTCTTCGTTCGTCGTGAGTCGACATGAGAGAAAGCCCTGATTATTCTTGAACGGTATAGGTCCAGATATCAGTTCTCTGAACGCCCATATCGAGGTAAAATAAGGCTCTGGCATATGTCTTTTGAATAAGGCGTATCTTGTTGATTCCGTCTATATGTACCCTAACCGAGCCAATGCTTAATGATCTTTTTCCCCAGTCTTTAAAAGAGATACACATTCCTTAATACACCTGACCATGTATTTTGGTGCACAACTTAAGTCTGCACAACAATCTGAACTCGATTAATCCATGATAATGATAATATATCACGCTGGAGAAAACTTTATTATTACTCCATCATAGTTACAATTAATCCATGGTGTACCGGGCGTCACTCGCATAGGATAACGCCCTATCGTTACGCCTAACGCATTGTGGATCGTTCAATCACACACATACGTGCTTATCATTGACCCTCGACCCTTGATGGAAGTGTCGTCATCATCGGAAGTGACATCATCACCGGAAGTGACGTCATCGCGAGCATGTGCGCCAACCTGTTGGTGGCGCCAGTACTCCGGTGCTCTCTATACCTACAAGTTGCTAGGGATATCGCGGAGTCGCACGTTATACTCTCGTATGAAGACGGCTTGAGTGTCCTAAATGCCTTCAACGTTTTGCATACATAGTTGATTCTGTGGTGACATTTTGCGTTGACACGTTTTGTCCAGAATTAACACATTATGCACAGTTCCAACGAGTTTTGTCACAATTTTACATTTATGCGACAAAGTGCGTAGGTGCAGGGCCAAAAGCGAATCGACCGCCAACACGTGGGACGGCCCAGAGAACCAGACTGGATGAACGACGATATTGTACATGCTATGTCAAAACGAGATCATTTCAAGGTGGTTAATGATGAAATAAATTTTAAGCTGTGGAGAAACAAATGTGTTTCTTTAATCCGATCGGCCAAAATCAATTACTATCAAAATTCTGTAGAGGCCGGTACGAGTGACCCCAAATCCCTCTGGCGGCACTTAAGGGATCTAGCACCCAAAGACACTCAACAGAGAACGTTCGTGCTGAAAGAGGGAGCGGCAACTAAAACTGACCCAGAAACTGTAGCAAATATCTTTAATGATTATTTTACTTCAGTTGTTGATACATTTTTACCAGTTTCTGAGGATGACGAAGTATCACCGGACACTAGTAAGCTTCAGAATTTCATCAATTCTAAACTATCTGATGAGGATAATTTTACGATTCCTCCTATCGAAGAGTGCTTTGTTTTAGCACAGTTATGTGGGCTCAAAACTGACAAAGCGACCGGTCTGGATGGCGTGGGGCCGCGTCTGCTTCGAACTGCTGCACCTGTAATAGCGAAACCTTTAACTAAAATATTTAACCTCAGTGTGTCGTCGGGATTATTCCCCCAGCGATGGAAAAAGGCGCGTGTGGTTCCTATTCACAAAGGCAATTCGCATCATGGCAAGCAAAATTACCGCCCAATATCAATTCTAGCGACCGTTAGTAAAATCATTGAACGACATGTACACGATAAGATGTATGACTATCTACAGAGACATAACTTGCTCTACGCTGCAGTCTGGGTTTCGACAAGGGCACTCGTGTGCGACGGCTCTGACACGCCTTGTCGATATATGGTACAGCAATATTGAAAAAGGAAATATGAATGGAGTCATCTTTCTTGACGTTACGCAAGGCATTTGATCTTGTGAACCATCAAGTGTTATTAACTAAACTAAAATTGTACCTTTTAACTGATGCTTCGTTAGCCTGGTTTACGTCATATTTGTTTCAAAGGCAACAATTTGTTAGTATTCAAAGCAAGCTGTCTAGTAGTAAACCAGTTACAAGCGGGGTCCCACAAGGATCAATCCTGGGCCCATTATTGTTCATCCTTTTCATGAATGACTTTCCACTATGTGTTACTCATTCAGTCTGTGATATGTATGCGGATGATTCCACCCTGCACGTAAGTGGGAAAACCATGGAGGAAATTGAATTCAAATTGAATCTTGACATCGTTAACATTATGGATTGGTGTAAGCGAAACAAAATGGCCGTTAATACAGAGAAAACGCACGTAATGTTGATCACGACCAGCCAGAAGATGCAAAGGCTACCAAGAAACAATATTAGTGTATCTCTAAACGGGAATACGTTGGGTTCTTCATCGACAGAAACGCTTCTTGGAGTAGAGGTCGATGAACAATTGAACTGGAACAATCAAATTGACAAAGTATCAAAATGTGTCTCTAGGAACATTGCCCTATTACGACGTATCAAACACTACCTCCCACTCCATGCGAGAAGAACTTTTTATATAGCGAATATTCAGTCTAATTTAGACTACTGTTCCACTGTTTGGGGTAATGGTGTTAAAATTGATACACTTTGTAAGCTACAAAAACGGGCCATCAGGATTTTGATGGATGCTCCTCCGAGGGCCCCGTGTCATGAGTATTACAAAACTCTACATATTTTGCCAATTAAAGATAGAATTAATTTCAGAATAGTGTCGACTGTCCATAAGACATTGCACCATTCTACGCCTAGCTATCTTCGTGACCTTTTCCGTCCAGTTTCTGAAGTAAATTCTAAATGTACAAGATCAGTAGCGGATAAAGATCTCTATGTACCAGATCTGAAATTGAAATGCACAAGAAATGGGTTGAGGTATAAAGGGGCTATTTTATATAATGCCTGTGATAATTCGATTCGAGATACCCTGAATACCCAAACATTTAGAACTCGCTACGTAAAGGATTTTTTCAGAAAGTTTTAGTAATTTATTTTGTTTAAGGTTTACTAGTTTACATCTGCATTTATTACCATTTTTAATCCTGTATATATCCCACTGACCCTAATGAGGGCCCTGGGTTAGATTAGCTATTGTAGCTAACCAGGTTTTATACCCTCTATAAATAAAGTTTTTATTATTATTATTATTATAACAGGCATTCAAATTATCGATCAACGTTTGTTGTCGGTTTTCAAATACACGTAAACAATCGGGTGTTCTGCGGGAAGTTGTTGATCTCGAAACCGCCAGTCTCACCATGTCTCTTTCAATTTCGATTTCACATCTCGCGTGAACTCATGATCTTCAGCGCGACTTCAATGAAACTTTAATGAAGATCCTCATTTCCTGTATCATGGAACTCTGTTCTAATAATGGAGTGAGTGAGTGAATAAGACAACGTCGCTGTCAACACTATTTCAGTCATATCCACACCGGTAGGGTCCTATTCCTTAACACCTGGGGGTCTAATAATGGAAATAATTATCATTTGTTCCATCGCCATTTGAAAGTGGGGAGACTGAACTCTATACTGGCCATGTTAAATGTTGGACTGGTGCTATAACTAAGGCCTACTGTTGCCTATTATCTTGATAAAATTGGCTTACAAAATGGCGACCTCATTGAATGGCGGAAATGACAGAGCAGGAACTTTCAGTTCTCCTCAGAACTTGCAATTATTTTTGCCCCACACTCAAAGTGAAAATAGAAAGGAGATCGAAGTATTATATTATCAAACCTACAGAGCGAATATTGCAATACTTTCTCAGTTGGAAGAAAGCCGTTAGTACAATTCTACCAAGGTTTCAATTTTCTCAGCCGCTCCACATACAAATCTAGCCCAGTAGGAGTAGTGATGGCTTGCCTGGCATCTCTCAGCAAATCATGTAGAGCTAAACTATTACTACAGAGAGCATTTGAAAACTGTGACCAATTTTATTATATTTCACTAATATACATGAGTGAGTGAATATGATTTAACGTCGCTTTCAACTAAATTTTAGCCATATCAAGACGTATGGGCCCTATTCCTTTTCACACCTTGTAACCCCACAGGTACAGGGTCCCGTGAGGTCAGGTCCGATTCGTCTTCACGCCTGGGAACCCCACTGGTGCCCCAGTTAGTCGCCTCTTACAACAAGTTGTCCGAGGAGCTGAGGCCTAACATACATGATTCAGATGATCCAACATATGCTCAGTCTACTCCAAAACACACTACATGTACAAAATACATTGTGACATTCCATATATCAACATAGAATATACTCAACATATGGTATTGAAGGGTGTTCTTTTTAGTAATGTGCCACCACAGTGATCAGTTATAGTGAACATCAGTATGCAGCTAGTTGCTGCACAGTGCCTTACAAATGCATACCATAAGTAGGCCTACTGATCATCAGTTTACCATGAAGTTTTTAAATCCATGGTGAATGAGCTGCACAGCTGCACAGTGCAAAAACTTAATACATTCACAAAGTAGTTCATCAATATGGAGGCACCAAAACGTTTAGGACCATTTTCTACAGCATCAAATGGTGATTCAAAATGAATCTTAGGCCAAAAATCAAGGAAAATAAATCTTTTTGATACAGCTGGGTAAAGGATACCCGTATTATGCCAGCGGTCTGTCGATTTTGACGTGTGCACTACACTTGCGTGACCTCTCCATGACCTCTGCACATTGCCTCAGTGATTCGGTCGTGCATATTGAAATCTACATTTATCTCAAGATCGATCATGTTTTTGTCCACACCAATTTTTCTGAACTTTAGAGAACTTGATATCCCAAGTCAAAATTAGTGATATTATTGTCCTACCAATATCTTTAGGCCAAGTTTAAATGGGATTATGTTTTGTACGTATTACTTTTCTTCGGCGGTGAATCGTATACCCTATTCCCAAAGTCGTTCAAACGGCCAGCGGGAAAACGGAGAGCGAGTTCTTGATGTCAATGTGTAACCTGGATACGGGGTATAAATTTCGTCCAGATGCCGCCATATTTTCTAACTTTTGCACTTGGATATAAACGTAGATTTCATTATGCCGACTACTGAATTTAAGATACGTTATTCAGACTTCTTTAATGCATACACTTATCACCAATTCTGTACAGACTCTGGCGATTATATCAAGTCTATAAAATTACAGCAAGAAGAGTTGTTGTTGTTTATCGAATTATTTTTACGAATCTTCGAGATATCCTGCTACGCTTTATAATTTCTTGTATTTGCCGATGACTGAGCTATTGTGATTTAATTCGAGAAGAATGAACAGATTCTTGGAGTTGAAGATTTTGGAGATGAAAATTTTGGAGTTCTTGCTTCATCTTACTTGGTCATGTTGGTGTCAGGTATAATGTAGATGCCAGATTTCAAATCTTGAAATTTGGCCTTTGAATATGTGAATACATACTCATCAAAATGAGCGTTTCTCTTGGTCAGCATAGACAGAGTATTGACTAACATTTAGTAAATTGCCAGATTCAACAAACAAAGTTGGTCAGACTCTAGTCCGACATCAGTCCCTACAAGATATTTTCTATTGAATGCAATGGAAATCGGTGTTATAAAATATCTTGCAGACTTACCATGCTGCATGTGATCTATGCATTTTTAGCTAATCTGGGCCGAAGGCCCGATGGGCTAATGTCATGGCCTGATTGTCCGTCGTCCGTCGTGCGTAAACATCTTCTCTGAAACCGCTTGGCCGATTAAGCTGAAACTTGGCATGCATGTTCCCCCCAACGAGTACGCCAGAATTTGTTCATGCGGTGTCGATATGATTTGAAATATGGCTGCCATCTTGAATTTGCCTGTGAAATGTTGTCACGATTATTTTTCGGTAACTATTTTATGGATCTTTCTCAAATTTGGTACACCGGTTCCCCTTTGGGTCTAGTTGTACAACATGTGTACTTTAGTCCAATTTGAACATCCAATATGGCCACCAGGCGGCCATCTTGGATTTCCCCATGAACTTTGTTTTATTGCGATTTCTCAGCAACTACTGCATGGGTCTTTCTCAAATTTGGTACACAGGTTCCCCACGAGGTCTAGTTGTGCAAGATACCTTTTCTGCTTCGATTCGAAATCCAATATGGCCACCAGGCGGCCATATTGGATTTTCCCATGAAACATTATCGCGATTTCTCAGGAAGTACTGGATGGATCTTTCTCAAATTTGGTACACAAGGAGACTTGGGGTCTAGTTGTAAAGATATCTTTTTCGGTCCGATTCGAAAATCCAATATGGCCACCAGGCGGCCATCTTGGATTTCCCCATGAAACCTTATCGCGATTTCTCAGAAACTACTGCATGGATCTTTCTCAAATTTGGTACACAGGTTCCCCTTGGGGTCTAGTTGTGCAACTTCCCAGATACCTTTTCTGCTCTGATTCGAAAATCCAATATGGCCATCAGGTGGCCATCTTGGATTTCCCTATGAAACTTTATCGTGATTTCTCAGGAGGTTCGACATGGATCTTTCTCAAATTTGGTACACAGGTTCCCCTTGGGGTATAGTTGTGCAAGATACCTTTTGTGATCGGATTTCAAAATCCAATATGGCCACCAGGTGGCCATCTTGGATTTCCCCATTAAACTTTATTGCGATTTCTCAGGAACTACTGCATTGATCTTTCTCAAATTTGATACACAGGTTCCCCTTGGGGTCTAGTTGTGCAAGATATCTTTTCTGGTCCAATTCGAAAATCCAATATGGCCGCTTGAATTTCCCCACGAAATTTTATTATCGTGAATTCTCAGGAAATTACTGCATGGATCTTTGTCAAATTGGGTACACAGGTTCCAGTTGTGGTCCAGTTGTGCAAGGTACCTTTTTTGGTCCATTTCGAGAATCCAATATGGCAGCATCTTGAATTTCCCATGAAATTTTGTTGTCATGAAATCTGAGGAAATTACTGCATGGATCATTTAGTGTTCAGGGGGAAGACAACACAAGTTAGAAACTCATCTATTGCAGTTCTTTAGTGAAAATTTCTTACAGCTACTTTCTCCAGGTACAGCCAGATGAGCTACAGTGCTGTGGCACTATCTTTTAAATAATTGCATTACAAATTTTACAAGCAATTACAGGCTTTATAGAAATGCAGAAGAGGTCAGATCTAGGTATTCATACCTTTTAAGTTTATGGATGAATGGAAACCCGACATCAGTACTATCAAAACTTTCATTTAATCCAACATTGATGGAAAGAAAATTAGATTTTTAAAAATAATTATAGGTAAAGTTCAGTATTTGTGACCGAAATTAAGTTTCCAGAAAGAAATTTATAGGTTGTCATTATAGCCCTCAAAGAATCCTTGTAGGCCATATTGAGTGGTGACACTTGTTTGTGGAAATGTGGAATAATGCACAGTCATAACACTGACCATACAAACACTGTACTGATCAGCTGCTTTCACATGTCAGTGAACAGACAAGCTCTTCTCCATTCTCTCAATAATGTGCAACTGAGCCATTTTGTCAGTTATGAGTACCGATATGTGTCACCCAGACAGATAGACAAAATCTAGAAGTACGGTAATTCCCCTAATAAATCGATCACCGGAAGTGCAGCAAAAATGTCTTATATCTGGCAATATTCTTCATGACACCAGCTACAAAGTGTCATTTTTTCATTATATGACTTGAATGAATACGGTAATTCCCCTAATAATTCGATCACCGGAAGTGATATTTCAGGTGATAAAAAAGAGGGGTGATCGATTTATTGCAAATCATTGAAAGTGACAAATCCCGAAGAATGCGGGTGATCGAATTGTAAGTTTTAGTTTTAGTACACTTATCACCAATTCTGTACAGACTCTGGCGATTATATCAAGTCTATAAAATTACAGCAAGAAGAGTTGTTGTTGTTTATCGAATTATTTTTACGAATCTTCGAGATTTCCTGCTACGTTTTATAATTTCTTGTATTTGCCGATGACTGAGCTATTGTGATTTAATTCGAGAAGAATGAACAGATTCTTGGAGTTGAAGATCTTGGAGATGAAAATTTTGGAGTTCTTGCTTCATCTTACTTGGTCATGTTGGTGTCAGGTATAATGTAGATGCCAGATTTCAAATCTTGAAATTTGGCCTTTGAATATGTGAATACATACTCATCAAAATGAGCGTTTCTCTTGGTCAGCATAGACAGAGTATTGACTAACATTTAGTAAATTGCCAGATTCAACAAACAAAGTTGGTCAGACTCTAGTCCGACATCAGTCCCTACAAGATATTTTCTATTGAATGCAATTACAATGCAATGGAAATCGGTGTTATAAAATATCTTGCAGACTTACCATGCTGCATGTGATCTATGCATTTTTAGCTAATCTGGGCCGAAGGCCCGATGGGCTAATGTCATGGCCTGATTGTCCGTCGTCCGTCGTGCGTAAACATCTTCTCTGAAAACGCTTGGCCGATTAAGCTGAAACTTGGCATGCATGTTCCCCCCAACGAGTACGCCAGAATTTGTTCATGCGGTGTCGATATGATTTAAAATATGGCTGCCATCTTGAATTTGCCAGTGAAATGTTGTCACGATTATTTTTCGGTAACTATTTTATGGATCTTTCTCAAATTTGGTACACCGGTTCCCCTTTGGGTCTAGTTGTACAACATGTGTACTTTAGTCCAATTTGAACATCCAATATGGCCACCAGGCGGCCATCTTGGATTTCCCCATGAACTTTGTTTTATTGCGATTTCTCAGCAACTACTGCATGGGTCTTTCTCAAATTTGGTACACAGGTTCCCCACGAGGTCTAGTTGTGCAAGATACCTTTTCTGCTTCGATTCGAAATCCAATATGGCCACCAGGCGGCCATATTGGATTTTCCCATGAAACATTATCGCGATTTCTCAGGAAGTACTGGATGGATCTTTCTCAAATTTGGTACACAGGTACACAAGGAGACTTGGGGTCTAGTTGTAGAGATACCTTTTTCGGTCCGATTCGAAAATCCAATATGGCCACCAGGTGGCCATCTTGGATTTCCCCATGAAACCTTATCGCGATTTCTCAGAAACTACTGCATGGATCTTTCTCAAATTTGGTACACAGGTTCCCCTTGGGGTCTAGTTGTGCAACTTCCCAGATACCTTTTCTGCTCTGATTCGAAAATCCAATATGGCCATCAGGTGGCCATCTTGGATTTCCCTATGAAACTTTATCGTGATTTCTCAGGAGGTTCAACATGGATCTTTCTCAAATTTGGTACACAGGTTCCCCTTGGGGTATAGTTGTGCAAGATACCTTTTGTGATCGGATTTCAAAATCCAATATGGCCACCAGGTGGCCATCTTGGATTTCCCCATGAAACTTTATTGCGATTTCTCAGGAACTACTGCATTGATCTTTCTCAAATTTGATACACAGGTTCCCCTTGGGGTCTAGTTGTGCAAGATATCTTTTCTGGTCCAATTCGAAAATCCAATATGGCCACTTGAATTTCCCCACAAAATTTTATTATCGTGAATTCTCAGGAAATTACTGCATGGATCTTTGTCAAATTGGGTACACAGGTTCCAGTTGTGGTCCAGTTGTGCAAGGTACCTTTTTTGGTCCATTTCGAGAATCCAATATGGCAGCATCTTGAATTTCCCATGAAATTTTGTTGTCATGAAATCTGAGGAAATTACTGCATGGATCATTTAGTGTTCAGGGGGAAGACAACACAAGTTAGAAACTCATCTATTGCAGTTCTTTAGTGAAAATTTCTTACAGCTACTTTCTCCAGGTACAGCCAGATGAGCTACAGTGCCGTGGCACTATCTTTTAAATAATTGCATTACAAATTTTACAAGCAATTACAGGCTTTATAGAAATGCAGAAGAGGTCAGATCTAGGTATTCATACCTTTTAAGTTTATGGATGAATGAAAACCCGACATCAGTACTATCAAAACTTTCATTTAATCCAACATTTATGGAAAAAAAATTAGATTTTTAAAAATAATTATAGGTAAAGTTCAGTATTTGTGACCGAAATTAAGTTTCCAGAAAGAAATTTATAGGTTGTCATTATAGCCCTCAAAGAATCCTTGTAGGCCATATTGAGTGGTGACACTTGTTTGTGGAAATGTGGAATAATGCACAGTCATAACACTGACCATACAAACACTGTACTGATCAGCTGCTTTCACAGGTCAGTGAACAGACAAGCTCTTCTCCGTTCTCTCAATAATGTGCAACTGAGCCATTTTGTCAGTTATGAGTACCGATATGTGTCACCCAGACAGATAGACAAAATCTAGAAGTACGGTAATTCCCCTAATAAATCGATCACCGGAAGTGCAGCAAAAATGTCTTATATCTGGCAATATTCTTCATGACACCAGCTACAAAGTGTCATTTTTTCATTATATGACTTGAATGAATACGGTAATTCCCCTAATAATTCGATCACCGGAAGTGATAGGTGATAAAAAAGAGGGGCGATCGATTTATTGCAAATCATTGAAAGTGACAAATCCCGAAGAATGCGGGTGATCGAATTGTAAGTTTTAGTAATTTGTGTGATGTTGTTGTTGTTGCCGTAACCCACTGTTGCTTCCAAACGCGGCTCGAAAAGATATAGTAAATTATAGTAAATATTATTATGATAGCTGGATAATTGTCTTTTGATTGGCCTGCACCCACGTATATCGTGAACTTAGTGAATGAAGTTTATCATCGAAGGTGTAAATCATATCGCATGAACATCCCCGGTTCAGCAATCAATCAAGATTGTGATCCTAAAATGGGTAGACTGAGGCAGAATAATCAGATATGTTGTTTAATCCACGGAATTATCCAAACAAAGCCGGGCAAACAACAATGGCATTTTGTGGAATGAATCAGCAAGTGACCAGTTATCAATACCAGTATTTGTGAAACCTAATCGAGCTGTTTTAAATTATATTCATGCAAGGTGTGATTCAATACAATGCAGCTAATTGGAGTTTGTGAATACTTGAGCATGAGCTGAATAACACTGTTATCAAACGCGATCTCTGTTTGACCAACTTCAGCAGGAGGCCTGTGAGGTAAACAACAGACTATTCTTCGTCATCCGGAAGTGCATTCGTCTTATTTTATCATGAAACCCACTTAATTATTTTTGGTCCTGTTAATTAATAAGTCCTTTTTCTAGGTCTAAAGTTGTTTCGCCCGCCATACGTCTTGGTAATGATGCTGTATATATGTTTCTATCATGTCTCGCACTGTATTTTTCCAGTGTCAATGATATGTGTCAACGGTAGGCACATTTGGCGGGTGATCGAATTATTACAAACGGGATCTTCTGAAAATCGGGGGTGATTGAATTATTACAACTTCCGATCGTATTTTTCGGCAAAAATCGGGGGTGATCGAATACCGATAGGGTGATCGATTTATTAGAGAAATTACCGTAACTGTGTTTGAATAAGAGAGTTGAAAAGTGAACTTCCTGTGATTGAATTATTAGGGGGAAGTACCGTATATATCATAAGATCTTGGACATAAATCTGAGAAGTCTGTCTGAGGTAACATAGCCCTCTTATCATGAACATGGTGTGTTTTGTCATTAGGGATGTTAACAAGTGAAGGAGAAGGACAATGCATCACAATGTCCATAGTAACAAACAGTTATAGATACTGATCAGGGAGTATTTGGAGTCAAAAATGTGCTACCTTGCGAAAATTTCACTGATTCCATCATATGCTTGAAATAGAGAGTATGGTAAGGTCTCAAATAAGTTAATAACAGTGTATATGCAACTTTCAACTCCATGGTGTCCACCAATTAGGAAACCGAGAAAGTGTAGAATTACATGAACCACCAGAAGAATTTTGGACAATATGAATGTGAAAAATATTTCCAGATACAAACTTTTGATACTGTACTTCCTGTGATCAATATATTAAAGATGTTAAAGGTGAATATAAATGCAAAACAAATTCAATATTTATTAAAACATGGGTTAATAGTTTTGAAATAAAGAACTTTTCACATACACTTAATATTTCCCTGCAATGGTCAATTGTAATTTCGGTTAAATGATAAAAAATAAGCAGCCCGATACTTGGGAGTAGAGAGCTACAATATTACTTTCACTTGATTTCACGATGATGTGCTGCCATCGGTGACATCATCTAGCTACTTCGATTTTTATGTCAGCTGGTGTCCGAAAGGTCAAGGTGATATATTTGACCCGATGACAAACTTTAATTTCGGAATGACCTTATGAGATAATGTTATACTTCCACATATTTCGTTACATTGATGTGAGCCAAAAAAACAGTCGAGGCTTTATATTACGCTAATTTGGGCACTCTCTATTAGATTACGCTAATGTGCCCAAATTAAAAATACATGTAAGATGGATTAATAACAGGATGCAAATTGCTGAAAAAGTTAAAAAAGTAACCAGTTATTAATTTCCTGTTGAATACTTGCCAACAAACTACATATTTTGTACATTTTTAGAATTCTTTCTCTCCCCAAACTTCATATAATTTGGGCATATTCAATTTGGGCACACCCTTAAAAGGTGTGAACAACATGTAATATAAAGGCCTGACAGTGCCAAAATCAAGGAACATAAGCGATGCATGTTTTCAAGATAGGTCATCAATCACCGACTTTCCATTTTTCTCTAAATTGACTTTTGAGTCTTGATAGCTTTTTCTTACCAAACCAATTATCTTTTTCCATCCACTCAATGAAAATATGACAAAATATTGCTCAGCCGTTCCTTTGAATTTCATCTTTAAGTACAATGTATGTATTGATGAGTTAAGGGCATTAATGTCTAAACACGGGGGTGCCCAGAGGAAGCAGTAAGTCTAATACATACTATATTCAATATTACACACAAATGTTTTGTTTGGGATAAAAGGTGATTTTACAGGCACCGTAATTTGAGGTAGTCCTTCAAGGTTGATGGTAGAAACAGATTATCAATTTCTTGGAGTTTAAGGTTTTTAGCCAGGTGACATCGGATAGTTTGTTTGCAGAGGTGTAGAAGCTTAGGTGGTTTCATCATTTCATAGCACTTCCAGAAATCTGTAATTTCCTCGATCAAACGAATCAAGACAGCAGGGGAGTCCGATTCGCGCCACATGAACGTCCAGCTTTCTTTCTCCTGCACTGTTGGGTTGGCACCAGAATACATGAGCAGGCGCACCACTCCAGTGTATGGGGAAATCCATTCTTCTTCAGAAGGGGTCTTTACATCCTCTGCACTAGTACTAGGAATACTGGTTGAAAATACTGCATGAACAGAGTCCTGACACCGTTTGTTCAGTCTGCTCAAGAATGGAGACGTGTCCGTGGATATTGTCTTGAATCCCCTTGTCTCGTCCAGTTGTACGAGAGTCAATGCGCATGTCAAGGGGGTTCCAATGGAAGTATCTGCGCCCGCCAGTAACAGGGTTTCCACCACCGCAATAGCATTATATTGATGTAGAATGAGTTTTTCTCTGTTCGGTCCGCTCACCACATAGTCGTAAGGGTTAGCAGCCATGTTGAGGTATCTCAGGTCATGGATCATGTTTTTTAGAGCCAATATCAGAGCAGTGCGACCACTGTCATCCACAATGTTAAGCTGCGATGCGGGGCCATATTTAAGTAGAATCTGCAGGCATTCCAAGTCGCCTTTCATCGCAGCCATATGCAGGGGCGTAAATCCACTATACGGATCTTTAACTTTAGCCCCATAACATCGGACATCGTTCTGAATAATAAGCTGCAGGATCTCCGGATCACATAATTCTGTAGCATACAGCAGGGTACATTTACGCTTGCGGTCACTCATCTTCACATCACAGCCCATCTCACACATCCGTTGCAGGAGAACCCGACCTTCCTGCATTCCGATGCTTTGCGACTTGATGCACTCGAGGACGGTGTGCACCAGACGCCCGATGGATGTGGGGAGATTGGGGCTACAGCCATGTTCAAGGAACAGTGTCACCTCATCGGTGTAACCCAGCAAACATGCCAGTTCAACTGGATTCACCCCATTTACATCGGAGACACACACCAAGCTTTGTGACCCTTGTGCATCATCGCCGGTGTCCTCCAGAATTAGAGTCCGAAGTAGCTGTTTGTCACGATTGCGCACAGCATCAAAGATTTGTTCATGCTTGGCTCGCTCTGTCCGTGTACCCACATGTACCAACTGTACACTCGGGTGACCGTGCATCGCGTTAAAATGGCTCTTCACTGATTCATGTCTACATGTATTTGTTGTTTTTTGCAAAGTTTTGTCGAGATTTGCTTCTGTACTCGTCTGAACACTGCTACGGCTCGGGGAAAAGGACAATCTATCATATGAGTTTCTGAGACGCTGGAACAAATTTGTGGATATGCATCCCATCCTATTCCTCCCACTCTATCTCGAACAGTGGCATCTGGACAAAAGACATAGAAGAGGGGGGATGATGTGTTACCATCTGGAATGTACAAATCATACATTTACAATTAGCAATTAAGTTTATATTTCTTAAATAGTTCAGAGTAATATAAATTAGCAATGGTCATATCATTCTAATGACTCATACAAAGTTTCCATCTCCTAGCTGTGGCGAAAGTGGACAATTTTTTGCCTCAAGGGCCTAATACAAAAACAATAAGGTGATTATGTCATTGTGTGTGGTGAACAGCACAATACTTAGTGCCCATCCAGTATTATCCCAGGACAATTGCAGCAGGCTAAATAATTCATGAATATACATTATAAGAACTGCTCAGTGCCATCAAGTCTGCTTGCTATGACCACTAGAAAACAGTTTGCACATAGCTGGTCGACCTTTTCTAGGTGATATATTCATCGTTATTGATATTTCTGATGATTAATGTGGCATTCAAAGTTGCCTATGATTGGGTTACTTTGAACATGCATTTTTTTATCTTCATTCAATTCAACCCCCAATTTGAGTTAGGTTGAACATTGTTTTAACACATCAACATGTTTTTAAGTCTCCTACAAATTATACAACTGAAAGTTGAGCCAAAAATAATACCAATAGCCCTACTACACACCCCAGCCCTCTTAATTAGGAAAAATTGCCACGGCAAAAAAATAGCTGACCTAACCTAGCCGACGACGGCATTTACCACGGCATTTTTCACGGCATTTTTCTAAATCAACACTTGCTCATATCACACGGCTGTAAATTTGTGATTAAATTTAATTCTTTTCGATGCATTTGAACAGTTACCTGTGCGAGTGGTGTTAATACAAGTTCCAGTTGGCCATTGAACACATGCCCATGGTGTCCACTGAACAGCATTTATTGTCCATTTATTGTATATACAGAAAAAAATAAACATTCAAAGTTATTCATGTTTGACATGTCTTGCTTTATTATATTTACTTAAAGAATGAACATTTTAAAACATTATTTAGTGTAGTTTGACGAGGCTCGCCCTGTCCAGCACTAGCAGCAACAGATCTTTTGTGGGCAGATGATTTGCTTACGTGATCAGCGGCGTTACACTTTTTTATAACATCAGTGCCAAAAATCCATTTATCGGTCAAATTTGACGTACAACCATGTTGGTTCGGACGATTGTTGCCCGAGTAGAAATCTCGACAAGTAAAACAGTAAATTTTTGTCACAGTTACACCGTCCTCTGCTACTTCTGCTTTTATGCTGAGAATTCCCCACTTTTGAACTGTTGTCACCTTCACCATTGTGAATAAAAACAGTGTAACTTTAACTGTGATAATCACGGTGTAACTGTCAGCCATTTTACGGAAAGCACGCCGTGTAGTGATATTCTTCACGCATTCGGGTCGGCTGCGAGTTTACCGCTTAGAACATTAGGTTGTGGATACATTTGCCGAAAACATCCGCGTATAAGGCATTCAATATAATGATCTCGTGAAATCTCTTGAAGTCTCCTAGCGAAATTGTGTTCGGGAAACATCCCAGTGACGGAGAATATATGCTCGACGGCATTCACCAAGCCTCGATCCGTTTTCCGCTTTTTACAAACAGCTCCAAATCTAATCTCACCCACAGGCAACAAAAATGTAATGAGCTGTTACATTATTATGCGCGCGGTGTATTACGCGAAACATGTCACATAATTTAGTTTCTAACTATGCAGCTATGTCAACCATGCCATTATATATTTCAATTATGTCATGAATAACATCAGTACGGTACTATATGATGACAAACGCAAACGAACTCTTTTTGGGTAGAGCAGTTTTACAAAATTTACAGAGCTGTGACGCGGCTTAGCAACACAATGGCGGACTTTTCATTGAAAAAATGACAGAGATGGGAGGGGTAGGTATCTATGACTACCACCTGAAAATAGAACCGGTACGTTCTTTCATTCATGCATTATCCATCGCGCGCTGATGATCCATGCCAATCAAAACGACAAACCAATGGAATATGATCGAATCATATGAACCGTTCCTTCCGTTCTGCATTTTTACCATGGTGGGGCAGAGATCATTCCTGCAGCCGTTTAGACGAAAGGTATATGCAATCGAAGCCAGGAGATTGGCTCGACGGTTCGAGGTTTATCAAAACTAGAACAACAACACGCGACGGCAAAAATATTGCCGACCAAAAGTAGAGATATGTCGGCAATTACGACGGCTTTTGCTGAATGCCGTCGCTAATTACGAAGGCTGACACCCCCCCCCCCCCACCCCGGCATTTAAGCTTATGTATGAATATTCTAAAAAAGTTGCACCAGCAGTCTTTGAATGATCAAATACGTACAGTATAGATCTGAAGATAGGAAATGGTTTTAAAATGTCCAAAACTAAGTTTTTTTGGGACAACTAAGTTATTTTGGGAAATATTATGACTTTCTTCACATCAGACAGGGATACTGTCTTCAAAGATGAGAAAATGGTTCACGGTATCTTGATGGTTCCTCAAACTTTAAGAGTTTGGAAAATATGCAAATTGGACAGTGTTCACTACAGCTAAGGCATACGCCTTATTAGGTGTGTATCGGTATCTGATTTGCCGTGCCCACTGTATGGCATGGGATGAGACTATTAGGCATTGATTAAGCCTGGTCTTAGGCGTGGGAGGCCTCCATCTAAAAAAAAAAAGCCTGAAGCACAAACTCATTCTTGGTAAATAAAACATGGGCATTGCCAGGAGAGTGAGTTGTTTTCTATATTTACTTCTTAGAGAGCTCAGCCCAATACTCAACTGTGCTGTCCAGCATAGGAAAATAACATAGAGTTGAGGGCTGAGAGAGATCGTTCGCACCCAACGACGCCCTTGTACAATGGTCAATTCTAGTGTACTGGTATCAGCAAAATGTCTTAACCCTCTCTGTAGCGTATCAATAGAAATATAGTTCAATGACTGCCTGTTATTAGCATACAAAAATAAACACTTACTAGATAGGCCTAGTTGTTTTTATCATATTATATCTCGTTCGAAGGCTTGAAACTATGTAGGCGATGACATTCACTTCATTCATGTTCATGACAGTGCTGTTTGGAGTGATTGAATGTAGTTTCAACATGGCTGCCAATGTGGATTCTTACCAGTGATAGGTGTGAGAGTATACAGGGTTCCCAGCTTTTCATGGAAACAAAATTCCCTGTTTTTTCCCCCGATTAATTTCCCAAATTCCCTCAGAAATATTTCCTCCATAACTCGGTTGTAGCTCAGAATTCAGTCACATTGCATGCGGTTATGAAAGAATTAGTCCTGATGAGAGTTCAAGCTATGCTAGATAAGCCCTCAATGAAGTGTTTTAAGAAAATGTGCATCCCTGGTATGCACTAAAAAACCAACATAGCCAGCCACATGTGACTCCTCTCTGACTGGAAAACTGGAAAATCATTTTCTCTGATTTCCCTGATTTCCCTGAGTGGCTGGGAACCCGGAGTATATCCTACATTATACTAAGAGTCCTTTGCCCAAGTGACCAGCATACCGATCTCTAATAACCCAATGTTTATATCAAAATACTGCATGTATACTCACCATTTTTTAAACTTCTCTTTGATAGTCTATGTTTCCATGCACGTTGCTACATTAGTAAGTGTGGATGAACACAGAATAACTGCTGTCAAACCATCAAATTTGGAAAAATCAACACACAGAAAGTGTCATGGCACGATGACTGACAAAATATATCGATAATGAGGCCAAAACACTAAGTCACACAGCCCGTGATCAAGGCTCATGTTGAAATCAACAATTATAGAGGGGAGTACAGAGGAGTAACTGTATTGGCGATTTGCAAATGAATAACATGTGACACTCACTCACCATGCAGTAGCCCCTTTGTGCTCCATCAGTGTTGATTCGATTTCAACATGAACGTTGGCCTCGGGCTGTGTGACGTAGTGTTTTGGCCTCATCGGTATCTATTGCTCGCCATTTTACTACGTGAAAAAATGTTGTGCTATGACACTTTCTGTGTGCAGATTTTACAGACACAAAGTTTGTTCAGCAGTTAATCCGGACCCATCCACAATTACTATGTAGCACAACTTGCATGGAAACATTCAAAAGAGAAGGTTTTGCATGGCATGTATACATGTAATTGCTGTATTTGAATTTATAGATATATACAACAAGTATTTTGACAAAACAGTGGGGTTTTAGGGGCGGGCATAGGTGGTCTACATGGGTCCCATCTCATGCATGTGTAAAAGAGGCATTTTCCATCTAGGTCATGTACATCATTCTGGTTCATGGGGGATTGCCCCTTAACCCAGCTGGTGAGCTAGTCTGGTCTAGGCGATACGGAAGGGGAAACAACTGCATCGATGACCTCGCTTGACCCCGGCCAATCTGCGGGTCTTAAACTGACTGAACTGCACCTTTCTTGAATCATCAAACCTTCAACTATGCATATTCGAACAGCCTATACCATAATAAAAGCATACCTGTGTTTGTTCAAAATGGCTGAAATTAGGCGACTTCCTGTATTCCACATGCGAGTACACCGCTCTTACTGGCATGGATCGAACCATATATGCAAAGCACTCCGGGAATCGAACCACGTGATAACCTTTGACATCGTCTGTCCTCATATCTGACAGTTTTACATTCAGGCCAGACAAAAAAAAAAATATGTGTTAGTGTTCATGTATATAATCCAAGAGGTGCTGCTGATATGTAATTTTGAACAAGTAGGACAGCACATGACTCGAAAATGGGAGTTATGTTGGGGTTACATTGGTAGAGTTTAGCTGATTGACTGACGAGTTCATGTGGTGTTGATGTCCAGGAATTCCCTCATATAGTTGCCGAAAGTAGGCTGAAAATGGATACACATGATCCCAGGGTCAGACTTACTGCGTATAAATGACTCAGATGGTTACAGGTTGCATATCGTAGTTAAGTTATATCATCGCTATATGGCCGAGATAGCGCTGAACGCGACGTTAAACCCTAACTCACTCACTCACACTCATATACATGAACACTAACGCATATTTTTTTTTTGTCTGGCCTGAACGTGAAACTGTCAGATATGAGGTCAAATGATGTCAAAGGTTATCACGTAGTTTGATTCCCGGAGTGCTTTGTGTATGATCCGATCCACACCAGTAAGAGCGGTGTGCTCGCGTGTGGAATAGAAGAAGTCGCCTAATTTCGGCCGTTTTAAACAAACACAGGAAGGCCTAAACTTTGTGGTACAGTGCTTTATTATGGTATAGGATGCCAAATCATATTATTTATCCAATAAAATGCTTTCCGTGTCTCTGTCTCACACCGTGTGCAGTTAAAGATCTCGAGCGACTGACGTCTTATTTAGTTCTTTCCATTTCGGGCGCTATAGTCATTCGGGCTAAGGAGTCCGATTCAGGAAAAAAAAAAAAAAAATAATAAGAAAAAAAAAGACTCCTTAGCCAATGTTTTCAGGCTAAGTTGAGGGTTGGATGATTCAAGAAAGGTGCAGTTAAGACCAGCTGATCGGCCGGGGCCAAGCGAGGTCATCAATACAGTTGTTTCCCCTTCCGTATCTCCTATAGAGTTCTGGCTCCAGATAATATCAGCACTATAATATTAAAGATTCTCTGATGGACAAAGTGAATCAGACTCTGTGTCTTTCCAACAGGGAGAAAGGATCTACCTACAGGTGCTAAGTGGGCACAGCGAGGTCCTCTCAAGAGAGCACAATTCTAAGATAGTGGGAGCATTCTGTGACTACCTGGGAAAGACCTACCCTCACTAGAACATGTATTTAAATTAGTCGCATCAGCCATGTTAGCTGTGCCACCCGCACAAGGGTTGTAAATAACATTACCATGTTTCTTCAGTTTATAATGTACATATTATTTCTATCTACCTTACCACTGTACATTTTGTATATGTATGTCTTTTTTTTTTTGCCCTACTCTGCATCAATGAGTCGGACAACACGTATTGATCGATCGAACAGTGCCCACCGTCTACTTTCTCAAGCATAAGAGAACAAACAGCATTTTGAGAATATAGCACCATGTGATTTTTTCTCGTAGCACTGAAAAATACACATCAAGTTAAGAGTGGATTTACAGATAAACAACAACAAAAACAATTAAAGAAGAACGATCCATTCTATTGGACTAATGCAGTCGTATCATCATTTGAAGTTTGTGGATGCCCTACCCTAACGGGAACAAAAACAACGGGTGGGGGATTCCATTATACATGATGCAGCTTGAAGTTGAACATCTTCGGCATGAGGTTGTTGTTGTTGAACTTGAAGTGATCGTTTTATCTGTGAGTCATGACCTTGGTCATTCAGATGTCCCGGAACACCAAATGAATAGGTCTGCGATTTTAGACATTTCTGATTCGTTCAGATATTTAAGACCATATACCAACCGTCAACAAATGTCAACTTACAATTCCAAGCAGATTCTTGCGATAACAACTAAAATCTGTCCGTCCACTTCCGATCGCTTCTGTCAAATATTCTCCAGAAAAGGAGGCTTCGTTGTTTGCTGGGAACTTGATATCGATGCGAAGAAAACTACCGCATGCTGGAGAGAAAAACGATAAATGTGGAAAGGGAGTTAACTGGACGAAATGTGTGAACATCAATGTGAATTACCGGGTTACCTCCCCTGTACTGTCGCCGTTCCATGTTGAATTCTTACAAATACGTATACAACCTTGTTCACTTAAATGTATCAAATATTCTGCCACACAAAAGTTTAACCATATCAGACTGAAGCAGAAAAGTTATCCATCTAATAAATTTTCGGCTTATTAGTATCTCGAAATCCCGTTAAATATCGCAATGTGGTATCTCCACACAATCTCGAAATATTAGCCTACCTGAGATGAAATGTACCGGTAACGAAACAATGAACTATATCACGGATATTAAATTGTACCCCAATTGTACCAAAGCCAAAGCTTTAATTGTTACAACTAGCCAGAAGTGATGTCATTTACATATGGACTTCTGTCTGAAATAAAAAAGTTATTATTATTATTATTTGGATAGAACTTATTTAAATGTAACGTTTGGCAACACAATCTTAGAAACAGTTCGGACGGAAAAAAACTACTTGGTGTTGCCAACAATAATCTGGATTTGTCTGAGCACCGGTAGCGGTATATCAAATTAATAGAGAGCAAGACAAATGCAAAGCTCTACCTATTCGCTGCGATTAGAAAGTTTTTACCGCCTTGGTGGGGGGCATGTTAAGCTGATCCTATGTTTTATTTATTTATGATACTATTAAAGTCAAATGACTGGTCATGTTACCTGAATGATTTGGATTTCCATTTGTTCGAAAATTATGTCGGTAGAGGTCAAGAGGTCATGCCAAACTCTTTTTCCTCAAAAATCGGTATATCCCGTGATTGAATAGCGTTAGAGATTCCCAGACTACCGTTGTACACATTTGAATCTGATAAATTGAAGGAGGGTGACTGAAGCAGTTTTAAAGCCTAAATCTGGTCATCTTGCCCTAATATATTGCGACAAACACCATAATTTGAAAAAAACTCCAAATTGGGGGAGGGGTGGGGGGAGGGGGTGGTGTCATTCACATGTCCACATCTTAATTTCTAATAATTCTATGTTATAAAATTCTTAACGGTTTTGGAGGAGCTCGTTCAATCTTAGACCATCAGTGTTTAGGAGTTAACTGAGTGGTATTATAGAAGGGTATCTGCAGCAGTTTTAAAGAATCATTCGGAACTTCTGTTTAGTGTATTCTGTTCAGAAAAAAACCCCATCATAATAAATGCCAATTTCTGTGAAATCGATTTATACAAATATAGGGGTATAGTAGTGTAAACACCCTACTGTATTAATATATTGCATCTTCCTAGGCATGAGGTATTGTCCGAATTTAGTGAGAACGTATGTCATCAGAGGTCAAAGGTCAGGTCATACATAGCATATCAAAATTCTACATACCGATAGCTAATGAATTCCATAGATCCATTGTTGGGGATGCATTCTATTTCCTTTGCTGTGGTGAATATATCGCGCCACCGATCGCCAAGCAGGATATATCCCCCATAATTGTGATAGTTATATAATAGTAGAGGTTGGTTTACAGCTCTGAGCAGATAGTCTTGAGTAGTATATAAGCGGCATATTCATTATCAAAAATGAGCGTGAAGCGTGAGGGTGGTGATGTCACTTCCGGTCCCGTGACTTCCGGTTCAAAGGTCACGTCCGGGTCAAATGTCACTTCTGGGTCATTGGTCGCTTCCGATTTCGATGACGTCACGGATGATGTCACTCACATGTACAGTTGAGTGTTCAACCTGGCACCATCGGCAACCCACTCATGGACATTTGCGCTATGGAGTGTGGCACCTTGCTTTCTCCGTCTCACGATGTAGAACATGATCGGATGGGACTCGTGTGCATGCGTAGTGAATAGGCAGATCTGGGGTAGACGTTTTGGGCTCGAGGTGGACCAATGTTGGTCCGATTGGGTCTGAAGCACTCGTGGGGGAGCGTCAAACTGGACGGGTGTGGAGTGGAAGCAAGGCAATGATGCGCATGTGCAGGTAGGAAATTGTGGGAAAAGGGCATTAGAATGGACGTTTTGAGGTCGACATGGGTCAATAGTGGTCCGAATGGGTCGTGTGGGGTATCCATGTGAAGCGCTCATCCAGGCTGTTCAAGTCATGGGTGGGTACATGAAAAACTTCCCCTGAGAAAATATTCGGAAACACGGACTTTACCCCTAAAATAGAAAAAAACCCCTATCAATCAGGTCTAGAGGGGCTAATATCGGTTCCCGGCGGATCGTGACCTGCCGAGAGGTGCAGGGTGGGATAGTGGGTGCATGTTTTTACAGAAAAAAGCGGAACACGGACTTTACACCTAGTGAGTCGTAGAAATGGGGATATTGTTGTTGTTGAGACAGTGTAGTCTCTCAATTTCGTGAAAGTAAAACTCAAGGGAAGTAATCCAGTTGTTTCTTAGTAGAAGAGAAAGCGGAAACCCAGTATATTTGCCCTATGGCCTTAGTTGAGCGTTTTACAGTAACGCCATAATGTCCTATCTGAACGCTTTAACGCCCTATCTTAACGCCTCAACGCCTTATCGTAACGCGTTTATGCCCTATCTTAACGCCTTACTCTAACGCCATCCCTTCATTTATCTTTTGCGCTAGATTGTATCATGCTATTATATAATACTAACGCGTTGACAAGGGGTAACTATCAATCCATTCACACCACGGAATAAAACTAGTTGAAACTTGGTGGTCCCCGATGTCTTCATCGCTCTACGCCGGGACGTTGTATGGAAGTTTTGTTGGGAGGTATCACTCTATTTGTCAGGGTAAATTTTGCGGAGAATTTTCATGGAAAACTCCTATTCTATTTATAGATTACTCGGGAGAAGTAGAGAAAGGGGAGTTTCGGAGATGCAGTGGAATGCGTCTGCGGGAGATGAGGGCCTTGTTACACCCGACTACCTGGTAGAGTTACCTGTGTGTGGAGGAGGAGGAAGAGGAGGAGGAGGAGGAGGAATGGGGTTGAGTGAGTGAGTGAGTGAGTGAGTGGGTGGTGGTGATGGTGTGTGGTGGTGATGGTGGTGGATGATTGTGGTGCTGGTGGTGGTGATGGTGATGGCGTTGCTGAGCGCCCATCTTAACGCCGTGACGCCCTGACGCCCTGACGCCCTAACGTCTTCTATACTTAGTCCCATAATGTCTTATCGCTATGATGCAGACAGAAAGAAAGATCAACACGTTCACATAGTTTATTCTCACCTCAATCATATCATACTCAAGCTGGAGGAGCCACGTTGGGTAAGTTCACAATTCTCGTAGGCTCTTGTCCAATCTGAAACCACCATTTTATGTCGTATTTGTCATATTTTTTCTTGCCTTTTAAGGGACAACGGTCAAAGCAACGACATCACCATCACGACAACCACCACCATCACCACCACCACACACTACCACACACACACCACCACCACCGCCACACACACACACACACACGCACACGCATACACACAACTACAACCACACATCACCACCACCGCACACCACCACACACACACACCACCACCACACCCACTCACTCACACATACCCCCCTCCCACACAAGTAACCAGACCGAACATGGTATTTAAGTGCCAACGGTCAAAACATGTGTGTGGGTGATTGGATGGTTGACAATGCGTTAAGGCGTTATGATAGGGTGTTAAGGCGTTACGATAAGGCGTTAACATTGGGCGTTAAGATAGTGCGTTAGGGCTTTAAGATAAAGCGTTAAGACGTTGATACGAGCGTTAAGACAGGGCGTTAAGGGGTTGCGATAGGGCGTTAAGGCGTTGATAGGGCGTTAAGGCGTTAAGATAGGACGATACAGCTCACCAATCTCCAATGTACGAGTTGTCACAGCGAAACAGCTCACCAATTACCAGTATACGAGTTGTCAGAGCATTTCCATCATAGCTCTCTAGATTTGTATCTAATACCGCTTATGCCGGTGCTAGGGGCCGTGTGATCATATCATCCAAGTTGCCACATGAACAGGTACAATAAAAGCGTACCTGAGATACAACACATATCACGAATCGTTAGATTCTTGGTATGTGCTTTAGAATAGGTTAACCAGAAGACTATTCTGTGAAGTCATGTGACGCAGTCAGTATGTCGGCACCTCTTCCCACTTCCCTTATATGTGTTGTAATTTTTACCTGTATATGGCGAGATTCTGCTGGTGGACGTTTCGTCCCCGAGGCCGCCCCCTGTACAGACCTTTTGGTCTTTGATATATGTTGGCATTTGTGGGAAATTGATGCTGGGTCGACATCGGGCCTTACGGACTAGTCTTTTGTGTTAATTGCCGTCACTTACATCTGACGACGATACAGCTCACCAATCTCCAAAGTACGAGTTGTCACAGCGAAACAGCTCACCAATTACCAGTATACGAGTTGTCAGAGCATTTCCATCATAGCTCTCTAGATTTGTATCTAATACCGCTTATGCCGGTGCTAGGGGCTGTGTGGTCATATCATCCAAGTTGCCACATGAACAGGTACAATAAAAGCGTACCTGAGATACAACACATATCATGAATCGTTAGATTCTTGGTATGTGCTTTAGAATAGGTTAACCAGACGACTATTCTGTGAAGTCATATGACGCAGTCAGTATGTCGGCACCTCTTCCCACTTCACTTATATGTGTTGTAATTAAGGCATTGAGACGGGCTTTGACGGGCGTCACTGCATTTCGAGGAATTAGTGTCAATTCCATGGGATATCTAGACCCATCAGAGGTTAATCACCAGAGCGTTGAAGCGTTAAGCCAAGCGTTGGCTGGGGTTACTGTATTAAGTTCACAAAAGCAAGTGTATTCCAAAGACGTGCACAGCTGACGTTCAAACGATTAGGGATACTTCCAACGGACAAAAGCGAACACGGCCGAAGGTCGATGCAACACCAGATGGCGGCTTCTGGTTGGACAAGAACAGCCGAGAATACAAATAACAAACAAGAACGAATATGACAGATACAATCTGAAATGGTGGTTTCTGATTGGACAAGAGCCTACGAGAATTGTAAACATACCCAACGTGGCTCTCCCAGCTTGGGGATGATGCGTTTGGTATGATGTGATGGAGGGAAGAATAAACTATATGAAAACTTGTGAACGTGTTGATCTTTCTTTCTCACGTCTGTCTGCATCATAGCAATAAGACATTATGAGACTAGGTATAGAAGACGGCAGGGCGTTAGAGCATCACTGCGTTGAGACAGGCGCTCAGCAAGGCCATCACCACCACCACCGCCACCACCACAAACTCCCACCACCACCACCACCCCATCAACAGCACACACCACCACCACACACTCACTCACTCGCTCGCTCACTCACCCACTCACTCACTCACTCACTCACTCACTCACTCAACCCTATTCATTCTCCTCCTCCAAGGTAACTCTACCAGGTAGCCGGATGGAATAAGGCCCTCATCTCCCCCAGGCGCACTCCATTGCACCTCGAAACTCTCATTTATCTACTACTCCCGAGTGATCTATAAATAGACGGTTTTCGCTGAAAATTCCCCGAAAAATTTACTCTGACAAATAGAGCGATGGTCTGCAAAACAGGGGTTTTCCCATTAAAAACCTCCGTACAATGTCCCGGCGATGATGACATCGGGGATCACCAAGTCTCAGCTTGTTTTTTCGCGTGATGTGAATGGATTGATACATACACCTTGTCGACGCGTTTCTATTATAAAATAGCATGGTACAATCTCGCGCAAAAGATCAATGAAGAGATGGCGTTAGGATAGGGCGTTAAGGCGTTGAGATAGATCGTTAGGGCGTTAAGGCATTACTTCCCTTGATTTTTGCTTCCCCGATATTGAGGAACTACACTATCTCAACAACAACAACAACATTCCCATTTTTACGACTCACCGGGTGTGAAGTCCGTGTTCCGCACTTTTCTGTAAAAACATGCACCCACTATCCTACCCTACATCTCTCGGCAGGCCACGATCCGCTGGGAACCGATATTAGCCCCTCTAGACCTGGTTGATAGGGGTTTTCCCTATTTTAGTGGTAAAGTCCATGTTTCCGAATTTTCCCCAGGATGCAGTCCATAACAGAGCCACGGCATCTGAAATTAAACAGTAGTCTGGTTCATTATATGCTAAACAGCAACCGTGTTTTCAGAGAACCCCCATAGAACTATATATTTTCTGAAAGAGTAGGCTCTTGCCATGAAGACGAGGCAGATGTTATCCTCGATGACCGAAATCGGGGTCCCCATAACCCCCACTGAACGTGCCCCAAACTTTAGGAAAATCTTCTAAATTTGGTCCAAAATAGGTGATATTCTCTCCCCATCAGAGAAAAAACTTGACAATCGATTGTCATGAAACTCATCGACACTGTGCCCAGTCGACGGATCAACAAAAATTAGCAAAGAAAATAGGGGGTCGACCAGGCCGTTTTCAAACTCATTTTCCCATTGCAAAGTATACCATGTGCTCGCACGCTGAAAAGGACCCAATTTACAGCCACACTTTCGTACTTCCATCTACATAGTTAGGCATAGGCCAATCTAACTGGCAAAATACCATGTACTGATTTGAAGCAAATCAACCAGTCACCTGAATGATATTACAAATATTAATAAACAATAAGCCAACAAAAATTCTCATGGGGTCAAACCTGGTGGAATATTAATTTCAAAGATTTTCAGGGGGACCAAAAATCCGCAACTATAGACTACCCCCCAAGGAAAGTGACTTGATCGACCTGGAGGAGCGCTTCAAATGGATACCGCACACGACCCATTCGAACCATTATTGGTCCACCTCGACCACAAAACGTCCATTCCAATGACCTTTTCTCACAATTTTCTGCCTGCGCCTGCGCACCATACCCTTACTGCCACACTACACCCATCCAGTCTGGCGCTTCCCCACGAGTGCTTCACTTTGATACCTCGCACGACTCAATCGTATCAATATTACCCACCTAGACCCACAGATCTATCTATTTACTACGCATGCACACGATAACCTTTCAGCGAAATTCACTCCATGGTATCGAAATCCCTGCCATCGTGTTCTGTAGCTCGAGACAGAGAAAACAAGGCACCACACCCCATACCGCAAAGTGTCTATGAGTGGGTTCCCCATTGGGACTAACATAGAAATAACTGAAGTGTACAGTACCAGGTCACCACTGCGCCGGTATGAACCTAACATGGCCACCCCAGGCCTGCTTGAAATTTTCAGCAAAAGTCCATAAGTGGGTTGCCCAAGATGCCAGGTCATTGTCCATTGCGCAGTGTAGAACACTCAACTGTACATGTGAGTGATGTCATCCGTGTCATCATCAAAATCGGAAGTGACCTTTGACTCGGAAGTGACCTTTGACCCGAACGTGACCTTTGACCCGAAAGTCACGTTGCCAGAAGTGACGTCATCGTGACGTCATCACCCTCACGCTTCACCCTCATTTTTGATAATGAATTTGCCGTTTATATACTACTGTCTTGCAGCAGTGCTTGTAAAGGCCTTATTTTTCGATCAACCAGACCGCCAGTACTACAGATGTCATCATATCTTAAATTAATTATTCAAATGTGGACATCATGAAATATCATTATATGCTCAGAGGTTGTAAGAGATGCATACGCCGCCATTTTCTTTTAATAGAAACTCTAATTGAATTATGGCACACAGACAGTTTCCTTCAACGATGAGATAATATGCAAATATTTCTCAATATGACGGTCCAAGATGGCGGACGATGATGACAGATGAGAGGGAGATTTTATTTATGGAGCAAAGTAGATCATTGAGATCTGATAGATTGTGAAACAGATTTAAATATGACAGATGAAGATCATTGAGTTCCATAATGGCTATTGGCACATGGTGTAGATGTTAGATCGCACAGCATCAGCATATGCGAGAAGAATATTTGTGTTTTAGGAGAAAATGCGTGCAATGAAACTGCTTCTAACTGGAAAATCGCATGGTGGTATGTAGCAACTACTAATGACACAATTGTCGCTGCGACAATTGTGTCATTAGTGATTATCAGGTAACTAGCTAATGTCACAACTGCGTCATTAGCAGGTGAATCAGAATGTAGAGTCGATCACTAATGATGCAATTATAACAATTGTGTCATTAGTAGTTGCTATAGTGGTATGATTTGACTCTAACTCTCGTGGCTTATGTCACCAATCGCCTTCTCAGACAAAAGCTCTAACCCATTACAACACATTCTCTCGCAAACATGGAAGTTTCCATAAAGGTGAATATGTCCAATGCTCTGTACATAGAGGTTAAATTGTCCATAACATTGTATCTAGAGGTTAAATTCTTCAATACACTACATTTTTAGATATCACTATATAACCCAACAGATGAGTTTAAATTCTTCATCACAAGGCAAATATTCATGCTGGTCAAGCCTTAGAGCTGAAAGCAGAGTAATCGTGTATCTCTATCCCCAAACTCCATCCTGTATTTTGTCTAAACTTAGCTATTGGAAAATTCATGCATTTTTTCTTTTCCACTGTATTTCTTTCTTTGTTTTCTTTACTGCAAGGAAACATACTCCATATGAGATAATTGTATACCATAATATATTTACAACTATACTCAATGGTCACTATAAATATATTCAATACTCTCTGACCCCAGTCATCCTACTTCATTATAATCAGATTCAAACGTACCGTTTACAATAGTGGTCTTTGAATCTCTAAAGCTCTTGAATGACAGGATATAGCGATTTTCGAAAAATTTAGGTTATGACATTTTGACCTCTACTGACATAATTTTTGAACGAATGCAAATCGAAATCATTCAGGTAACAAGACAAATCCTTTAGCTTTCAAAGTTTTCCAAATATATCAAGTTAAATTGATAAATAAAAAAACATAGGATCATTTGAACACCCTACCCTAAAAAATAAGGCATTTCCCCGCATATGGCCAGGGCGCCTTTTTTGCCCAATATCTCCGTAGTTGCCCGCCTTCCGTACTGTTCTCTCTGTCTGGAAAGGTGTATCTCCATACCTACTATCAAAAAAAATATCGTGAAAATTTTCTTGCCAAATGTCTGACTTAAACCTCCAAAATCTGTCCCTGGCTTATCACCTATTAGATGAGCATTCAACGTCGTGTCATGAAACTTATACTAGATTCTGATTCCTCTGAGTACATTAAAGACAATTAAATCAAACTTATTTGGTTACCATTAGCATATATTCCTTTTACTTGTAGGTTCTACACAGTCGTGGCTACCATTTCGAATTTACTCAAGATGCTTTGCGCCGAAACGCAGGTGTGGAATTGTGATAAAGTTTTAGCCACATGGCGTCGCCATAAGAGAAAGCAGCAGGAGAAAATTCTAGACTGTTTCCGTATTTTAACGTTGGGTTGATTATTCTACCTCATAATGTCTAAAATTAATTTATTTAACCTCGAAATATTCCTTTCCAGTTTACTGAGCAACCTTTGACGAGAAAGTTTCAGAAAACAAAATGTGGAAAAGCAGGTCCAAAATAGGTTGAAACATCGTATAATATATATGACGTCTTAATCGTAGGCAGTGTCATTCTAACATTTTCTCGCAGAGGCTGACCAAAACAATAAAGTGCGTGAAGTTAAATCTCCCTAAACTCACCAGTAAAGGAGATACTTAGGGGGCGAATACTAGCAATTGGGGAGGAGGGGGACATCAGAAACGGTCGTTACATGCGGAGTTGAAAGTGGTTAGTAGTATATAAAGCATACATTTAATATGTCATGATTTGCACTACCGATGGCGCTATTTACACTGTATATAGTCGGTGACAGTAGCTCCTCGCGAGCTAACGTTCTTTGTTTGTATGTATCAAACCGATTCAAAATGAATGATCTTATCTCTCTTAAATATCTTATGATTCTTGGGGAGGCGGTAATGAAGGCAGAATGTCGGTTTTATGACTTTGACCTTGGACCTAGGGTTGACGTTTGATCTTAATACCTGGAAGCCACTTCTGTTCGCGGGACTGACGGATGAATAAATAAAATAGAAAAAATGTCCGGATATCTCGCCAAAAATCTGGAAAAACGGAAATAGGTCAAACGGGTCAGATGCGTCTAGGTGGACCGTCCGCGGTACAAGTGCACCGTTTATGGTCTCGTCTTGAAGCGCTCGTAGAGGAGACTACAGCTGCTGTGTTTTTTTTTACCGGAAGTAGCATCTTGGTGAGCATGCACACTCGGGGAATAGTAGGGAAAGATGGTAATTAAGGGATAGGCAGGGGTGTATTTTACTGATAGGTGACCGTGCAGGGTATCGTCTCGAAGCGTTCATGATGTAGATTACGATTGGTGTAGTTTTTATCGGAAGTGACGTATTCAGTAGTGGAGCAAACGCAGAGAAAGGAATTTACGAATGCGCGGGGGTGTGTTTGGATGATCCATGGCCCGACCAGGGTACAGATGGGTCGTGCATGATGTCTCAGTAAAGCGATCGCGGTATAGACTACAACTGGGGTGACGTCATCAGTAATAGAGAAAGCGAAGACATGGGCGGATGCGCATTCGGATGGATAAAATGTACACCCGTATACACTACCTTACAGGGGCAACTAGTGACGTGGGGTGTTTTGGTTTGGGGATGATAGGTCTATCCACCCTGGTAGACTTACCTCCCCTGTAGGGTACAAGGACGTCTTTCGGCTAGGATTGGTTTTACGTGCGTAACACAGTAAAGCCCGCCAACGCCTTCTTAACGCTTATAACGCCCTAGCGAGACAGCTCAGAGGCTCTGACTGGTCTAAATGATCACATGATATTCCACGGACACTAATTCATCGTAACGCAGTGACGCCTGCCAACGCCGTATTTATGCCTTAACCCTACCTGCCCTCCCCCCCCCCCCCGTTGTTGTTTTTTTTTCGTATCTCCGGAACGACAAAAACATTGAGAGCTGAAACACCATGACGTTTAACATTATAATATTGGGGTCATTTTGAGTCTATCTGCATGACCCCCCGAGCAGAGGATCATGGAAAAATTCAAAATGGCGGCCATGTGGGGGTACCAGAAAAGTGATGTTTTCGCCATATTTCTTCAAAAATTACGCAAAAATTCAGCATGCTGATTTTATGCATTTTACTGAAACCATATGTCTTAGCATCACCAGAAAACACCCCCTGATTTGTTCCCCCTTCCTCCCTTCCCCTTTAACCCTACCAGGCCTGAGGAAGGGGGGCCAAAATGACCCCTACCAAACTTTCTGCGATATCTCCGGAACGCCAAAAATGGAGAGCTGAAACTTCGTGACGTTATAGGTTATCATATTGAGGATCATGGGTAAATTCAAAATTGCGTCCATGTGGGGTACCAGAAAAGTGATGTTTTCGTCATATTTCTTCAAAAAAAATTGCTTTGTTGTACGGAAAAGTGGGTAAAACTTATTTTATTTCATATCAGATTATTTTTTACTAATTTATCATGCAGTTTTTGGGAAGAAATTCGAAGATTTTGACCGAAAAATCGTCCAAAAATGCTCTTTTTGAAAATGACGTCACAGTGACGTCATCATTGCGGCCATCTTGGATTTTTTTTCTACATTATCTTGTAGAGCTTGACCCAAAGATATAGTGTGGTAAGTTTCAGCCCTCTAGCCTTAGCGATAGCGAAAATATATGGGGGGAGGACACTTTGGGCACCCCCCCTTTCCCCCCCCCCCCCAGGCTGCGGTACACCCCAAATCGCCCAGACCAGATAGGGGTAACGCTCGTCTCAACTCTTTAACGCCTTGTCTGAATGCCTTAGCGCCCTATGTTAACGCCTTAGCGACCTATTTTAATGCCGTAACGCCATATCGCGGAAATGGCGTCATATCGTATATACGCCCTTCCATCAGAGAGATCAATAAGAACAACCTTATTGCGTATTCCACATTTTATTATCACCTCCAGTACATCACACCCAAGCTAGGGAAACCGGTATGGGTGTGTTTACTCAACAAGTTTATTGTCTATGTATCCAGCGCTTCGTCGGCTTTTTTTGTCAACCTTTGTGATGCGTCAATCTTTGGACATGTTTGCTCTTGTCCGTTGGATGCATTTTCGGCTCCCTATTCGCTCTGGTGCACACCTGATCGTCTCCGAGCAGTCCATGATAATATAGCTGCAACATGTCCAGGAACAGTTTACGTAGTTTGTCGGCCTCGATGGGTGGTAACCCTATATCCTTCCTAAATGACGCTTGGTGTTCATGATGGGCCTACGGGTAGGATCTCTCTTCATTTCTTGTGGAAACAAGCTGTAGTTCATAGAGGGCCATGGCTGTATTTCTGATTTGTAAGTTATTCTGTCCGGCATCGTTGATAGCCGCGGGGTGGTACTAATAGTCGCTATCACAATACAATGCCAAAGGTAAAAATGTCGTATTCTTCACTAAGGCTTCTCTGGCATGCTGCCTTACTATCAGCGGCCTAGCTTTCCGATTGACTGTCAGAGGGTCGGCTCTCAGTATCAGTCGGCTAGAATTAGCCGGTACGCTCTCAGTATCTGCATCGGCTTCTGGCGTGTCGTTCTTTCCGTATCCATGTATATTATTCTGGTACGTATCATATCGTAGTGTCTGTTGAACGGGCGTTCGCACTGAGAGCAAATATAACCAATATTGACGGTCAGACGTCGACTGTGCACGTCTATCAGCTAGGGCTGCTTTTATGAAAGTGACACCACCTGGACCACATAGCTTGTACTATAAGGTGCACCAGGGTTCCAGCGGCACCACCATGCCCCATGACGGCGCTTCCGCTGATGACGTCACTTTAGGTGATGACGACATTTCCTGTGATGTCGTCGCTTCCGATGATGACGTCGGCTCGGGTATTGAACATTTTGGTCTTGGTGAAGAGAGATAACTTTGCCGATTGCTATGGTAATCATATATCTGAAAACTTTCTGAATTTTTCTTAAAACAAACTATAATTTGCATACCGGTAATGCTACAAATTAACAATGGTGTACGTTTGAAACAGATCAGACTGATAGCTCTTTGCATCATAAATTTAGCTCGTTAACTTGAATTCCCTTGGTGACATCACCAAATCTGACATAAAATACCTGAATATGTAGATTTGGATTTCAAACTCCAATATCTCCGTAATCGCTTGGAGTATTTACATTTTATTGTTTTAGAACTTACACAAGATAATTTGGGTTCCATTTAATTCCACCAAATGTATTGAAATGATGTGATTTCAGCTTGTATGATATCTAGAATCAACAGCATGTCACAAAGGGTGAACATCCGTTATCGTTCCGATACCAGCTTGCGAAGTGACAAATCAGTGTACAGATTCAGCCGGTCAATATTGTTTTAAAGTTTAGCAGCACTAATGCAATAGGAAACAGCTTTGCCTTGTTAAAACGTACACTTTCTTATTCCATTTATCGGAGAGGAATGATAAACGCATATATTGTAACTTACAAATAATAAACGCATACATTGTAACTTACAAATACTAGACTAACTGAGGCTTACAAGCTATAAGATAGGGATATTCACCTGCGCAAACTTATTTGGATATCTGCGCTTTGGTTTGCCTTAAAGTTAAAAATTGCCAACATGCAGGTTTCATTGAAATAATTCATACGTGACTTCTTCATATACAATTTTAAGATTACTTCGTAACGCATATTCAGCACTTCTTTGAATCATGACACAACATCTGAATGTAAAATAGTTGAATTGTGTAAATGGAAATTAGTTCGTGTGAATATCGCTCTTTATTTCATGCGCGGATATATTTGCCGAATACAAGTCAGTGTCAATGCATTCTAAATACGGAGCAAGGGGTTGAATATGAAAATTTCTCGCTATTATTTCTTGATATATCACATTATTGCATTCACCTAAAATATGACTGTCATGGCAGCAGACGTGTAATCACTGACCCTACTCGGTCAATGACACTGATCCTGATCCTGACGTTCTCGTGTTACGTCACTTAATGTGATGATGTCACTTTCGGTGATGGAGTCACTTCCGGTGATGATGTCTCCAGGCCCTGAAATTATGAGCCGTATGATGTAGCCACTTCCTCTGACCAGCCGTATAAACAGTTTGTTCAGAGGAGACTACCGTATGATGATGTTTTAAGGATGTCCGCTGGTGGTTTTTGTCTTTGGCAGCCATTTTGCCTGTTTTTCTATTGGGTTATCTCCCTTCCCTAGGTTAAGAGATGGGGATTTCCTTTAAAAGCCTTCTAGCTGAGAATTTTGCACACCAACATCCATCCAATTTGCTAAATTTTGATAGACACTGTGATTATCTGCAAACAGTTAGAATATAAGAAAAAGTTAAATACTATTTATATGAATTTTTCATGAATATGCTTCAAAACTAGGGCTATTCCCTATGCTTTCTGGGTTATCAAATTGAGCATGGGTCAGTCCACTTAACGTTGCCTACAGCTAAAACATGCACACCAACCTATATTTTTTTCTTTGTTTTTCCTCATATTACACAATTATGAATGCAACAACACACATTATTCAAAAAGTTAATTACTTTGATTTACCACCAGCGGACATCCTTAATCTAGCTCGCACACCCACTCCAGGTCAGTTTGAATATGCACAACTCAGAGGACGTTCTTTTTCTTTCATTGTACGGCTCCTCTGGGTTGATAAGTAATATAGTCAACCCTTTAAGACTCCCCTTTTGCCAGGGGAGGTAACTCTTGCATCCGACAGGGGGCGTTGTAGTTATGGATTGCATCAGCATTGGCTGGATGCCAAGTTTTGATCACTATAGGTCTGGCAACCTTTGACCTTGTATTCTTCCGCTGTGATGCGATTTGGCGGTGATGCGGTCGCGCAAAAAAGCTTCCGCGGAGAAAAAGTAGTCCCCAGACTTCAAATACGCTGCATGGTCTGATTGGGAATGTGAAGCATTCGTGAAGGCGCATCTGATGGGCTGGGTGTGGGGTTGAAATATCGTCATTCTGCGCATGCGCGGTAGACCAAGGGTATGGAAATAGACGTTTTGGGGTCGAGGGGAGCCACTAATGGCCCGATGGAGTCGAGTGAGGTATCAATGTGAAGCCTATGTGAGGGGGCATCCGATGGGGTGGATGTGGGGTTGGATTATCATCATTTTGCGCATGCGCAGTAGACAAAGGGTATGGAAATAGACGTTTTGGGATCTAGGGGAGCCCCTAATGGGCCGATGGTGTTGTATGATGTTGATATCAACGTGAAGCCTATGTGAGGGGGCATCCGCCTGGACTAGTGTCTCGAGCGTTGTCAACATTCTGCGCATGCGCAAAAAGGGAATTGTGGGAAAAGGGTATGGAAATAGACGTTTTGGGGTCTGGGTGGGCCACTAGTGGTCCTATCGAGTCGTATGAGGTATCAGTGTGAAGGATACGTGAGGGGGCATTCGCCTGGACTAGTGTGTCGTTCGTGTTCAACATTCTACGCATGCGCGGACAGGGAATTGTGGGAAAAGGGTATGGAAATAGACGTTTTGGGATCTAGGGGAGTCCCTAGTGGGCCGATGGGGTCGAGTGAGGTATCAATGTTAAGCCTACGTGAGGGGTATCCGCCTGGACTAGTATGTCGACCGTTGTCGACATTCTGCGCATGCGCAGACAGGGAATTGTGGGAAAAGTGCATTGGAAGGAACGCTTTGGGGACTAGGTGGGCCACTAATGGTCTGATTGAGTCGAGTGAGGTATCAATGTGATGCATACGTGAGGGCGCATCCCCTGGGTGGATGGGTGTTAGGAATATCGTCATTCTGTGCATGCACAGGCAGGCCGTAGTATGGAAATAGACATTTTGAGGCCGATATGGACCACTATGGGTCCGAATGAGTCTAGGGAAGTGTTATTTTGTAGCTCTCCGGGTGTAGACCACGACTTGAAGGGATGTCCACGTCACCTGTGACGTCATCAGTGAGAGTAGTAGTGAAAGCGGGAGTTTCGGAGGTGCGATGGAGTGGATTTGGAGTAGATAACGGCCTATTTTTCCATCCAACTACCTGGTAGAGTTACCTGTGAGTGTATCCGCGCGTGTGAGTGAGTGAGTGTGAGTGTGAGTGTGAGTGTGAGTGTGAGTGAGTGAGTGAGTGAGTGATTGAAGCGCGCACAACGCCGGTGAGGCGTCCCCAACGCCCGTCTTAACGCATGGACGCATTAACGACGGTGAGTGAGTGAGTGAGTGAGTGGGATCCGACTGGACTAATGGTTCCTCCGTTTTCATCATTTTGCGCATGCGCAGTCTGGCCGTAGTATAGAAAGCAGGCATTTTGGGATCGGTGAGTGGGTGAGCGAGGGAGTGAGTGAGTGAGTGAGTGAGTGAGGTAGTGAGTGAGTGAGTGAGTGAGTGATTGGTCATATAAGGTCGTTTGTACACCATTAGCCTCAGTCTGTATCCATCCTTTGACCGGGTACCATGTCGAGTACATGTCCGTTCTGTCAAAAGACACTCTCTCGTCGCGACAATATGCTTAGACATATGCGTCTAACGCATAGACAAGAGACACCACCAAGTCCCGCTATAGGTCCACCAAGTGGCGTAGAACATCCCTATACGATGACGGTGAGCGGCCCCACGGGGTGTGGAAAGACGTCCTGGGTGATGAAGTTCTTAGAGGAAGGTGTGGCAACCCCAGCTCCGACACGTGTTGTTTGGTGTTATAGCCAATGGCAGCCCGCCTACAAAACTACAAGGTTACAGAATGTGAGCTTTGTCCCAGGAATTCCTCACGACATAGACGACCCCTATTACTTCGATTCCTAGCAGACCAACGTGGTAGTGCTCGATGATCTGATGAGTGCGACCAAGGACAATTCGAAAATCGCCGACCTATTCACCAAAGGGTCCCATCATCGCAATCTGTCCGTCATCTATCTGACTCAGAATCTCTTTCCTCAAGGGAAGGCGTCCAGAGATATTGCCTTGAACTGCCAATACTTTGTGTTGTTCTCCAACCCCATCGACAGAGCACAAACCCGTGTGTTTGGTAGTCGAAATTATCCGCAGAACATCGACCATTTCATGCAGGCGTTCCAAGGAGCGACAAGTCGTTCGTACGGCTACCTGTTCGTAGATTTAAAATCCCATACCCCGGAAGATCGTCGACTGACGACCCACCTGTTACCCTGCGAGGCATCACCGCAACGTCATATACCCCTACACCATCCGCCGAGTCCACTCCTGGAAGAGCAGCAGCAGCAACCCGCTCCCGTACAGCGTGTTCCCGTCATACCATTAGTCCCCGAATACCACCCAACCGTGAAGGACCAACCCAAACCCGTACAAGGGAATGAACATAATGTGAACTCGAGGCTATGGAAGGATTTGTTCACAGAAAGAATGGACGCCGAGCTGGGGGAGATGTTTGAGGCCACAGAAAACAAGTTTCACCGCAAAGGGTATTCGAAAGAGGAAGCCGCAATGTTAGCCCATAATACTTTGGCACCCAGACTACGACGGGCTTTACGTCAGCAGTATGGCGACCTCTTGACCCATATGAAATTGTTGGACAAGGACCCAGTCCATATGGAAATCGAAAGAACAGCGTCGATGTTGAAAACCTCGGGCATGAACTGGAAAGCGGCGTATGTCACAGCAATAGCACAAAAGAAACATTTGTTCGAACGCATCATTAAGACCAAAAGCGTCTCACTATAAATAGACCACACGGCACCAGTCCCCTCATTTCACCATGAGCACTGCAGAGTCCAACTTGTTTTAACCCGACAACGAGGATATTCTAGCCGAAGCGTTACGTCAAGCCAATGTCGATGCTATTATTGATACAGCGCAAGGTGGAGTCACCGTTCAGCATCAACGCATGCCTTCTCATCTTACCACGCTCATAGATGACATCCAATGGGTGACACGCGTATGTCTTCTGCTGCATAAGAAACAGATAATATCCAATGAGGATACCAACACAACTACCCGTGCCCAGAATCTGCTGACCCTGCATGAGGCATTTCAAACCTTTATGGAGACCCCTCTGGAGACGGGAAATTATCTTCTTCAACCTCCAACATCAACGTCCAGTGATGATGGACATTGCATAACGCGTTGAGACAGGTATGGAGACGGGCGTTGAGACGGACGTTATGGCGTTGAGATGGGCGCTAAAGCGTAACAACGGGCGTTGATGGGCGTCACTGCATTTCGATGTATTGGTGTCTAGAAAAATGAGAGCATTTGAGCTAATTCACCAGGGCGTTGAAGCGTTAAGCTAAGCGTTGACGGGCGTCTATAAAAGGAAGTGTATTGCTAAAACACGCTCAGTCGACGTTCAACCGTCGACATGGCTTATACTTGCTTTGAGTGCGAACGCACGTTCACCAGACATTACGATATGATGCGACATCAGAAGACTTTCCATCCAGATTCCGAGGAGCCCACTGAGGAAGCGGCTGAGAGTGTATCGACTGATACCGAAACCGAGATTGCTGACAGTCTATCTACTGATACAGGGAGCTTGACCTCAGACAGTCAGCCTACATCCCAGGAAAGTGAAACAGAACCTACCTTCTGGGATCGTATTGTGGATGAAGCTATTCGTAGTTATGCTGCGGTAATCGAAGACGACGAACAGGAAAACTTACAACAGGCATACACCGAAATGCGGCCATGCATCAGGAAAACAGCCATGGCCATCTATAAACGGTATAGCCTGCTGCCCCTTGAAATGAAAGGCGACCCCACGCACAGGTCCATCATGAAGACCAAGCGTCACTTGGAAGAGGATATGGGGTTACCACCCACCGAGGCCCTGGAAAATGCGATTAGAATGCGCAAACAACTGTTTCAGTATATGCTGCTCGTCGAATATCCAGGGCTGCCCGAGGAGGACTAGAACAAAAGGATGGAACTTTCTGAAACGGCGACTTCTGATTGGACAGCCGAGCATACATCTAACGGACAAGAACGAGTATGACAGATGCAAATGGCGGCCTCTGATTGGACAAGAGTCTTCTTGAATTTTAAACCTACCCATCTCTAACTATAAATACGGAAACACGCATGTTAGATGTACATTCTCACAGCCTGTACCAGACCCGATCAAATGGAGAAGCCAGCTAATTCCAAGGCATACGAGCAATCGTTGAAGATTGGCGAACAGGTGCCGGTTCCCGCTCGACTCCCCAAAAGAGTTACCAAAAGATACCCACCCATAACTATGGAAATGACAGATGATTTCTTCAGTGTGGGTTACAGTTCAACCAGGGGAGAGCCCGGGGATCTCCGCTACCATCGCCAGCGACGCCTGACCTGCCTTGAAGGTGTACCCTTGGCCGGGTGTGATCTTTGCACGAGGAGAGAGGAGATTTTCCAGTGGGCGAAGTGAGGGCTTGCCACCAAAGGCCGTTTTTTCCTTATATGGACAAATATGGCCGCGATTATCTCGAAAGAGAGACTTGTAACAGATGTACAGACGGATGAATGAATAAGAATCATATTAGGTCACACCGAGCAAAGATGGAACTTTCTGAAATGGCGACTTCTGATTGGACAACCGAGAATACATCTAACGGGCAAGAACGAATATGACAGGACCAAATGGTGGCCTCCGATTGGACAAGAGACTTCTTGAATTGTAAACCTACCCAACGCGGCTTCCCCAGCGTGGGTATGTTATGATGGAGGGGAAAATAAACTATATGAAAAAAACTGTTGTTGTTGTTGTTGTTCTCTCATCCTTGTTGTTGTTGTTGTTCTCTCACCTGTCTGTATCATGGCGTCAAGGCGTTATGCTAGGGCGTTAAGGCGTAAAGATAGGGCGTTAAGTCGTTGAGACAGGCGTTAAGGCATAAGGCCTTGCTTGTGACAGCCATTCGAGAGCTTCACACTGATACCCCACACGGTCCATTTGACCAGGGATGGTCAACCACTCAACAAACCTCCACGAATCCCCAAAATGCCTGCTTTCTATACTACGGCCAGACTGCGCATGCGCAAAATGATGAAACGGAGGAACCATTAGTCCAGTCGGATCCCACTCACTCACTCACTCACTCACTCACTCACTCACTCACTCACTCACTCACCGTCGTTAATGCGTCCATGCGTTAAGACGGGCGTTGGGGACGCCTCGCCGGCGTTGTGCACGCTTCACTCACTCACTCACTCACTCACTCACTCACTCACACTCACACTCACTCACTCACTCACTCACTCACACGCGCGCATACACTCACACTCACAGGTAACTCTACCAGGTAGTTGGATGGAAAAATAGGCCGTTATCTACTCCAAATGCACTCCATCGCACCTCCGAAACTCGCTACTACTCTCACTGATGACATCACCAGTGACGTCACAGGTGACGTGGACATCCCTTCAAGTCGTGGTCTACACCCCGAGAGCTACAAAATAACACTTCCCTAGACTCATTCGGACCCATAGTGGTCCATATCGGCCTCAAAATGTTTGTTTGTTTGTTTGTTTGTTTATTCACCAATCAAAAGAAATCAAATTAAACAGTCATATACAGAAAGGGAATACAAGTACAGTAATATATACAGATTAGAGAACATATAGATTGGCGGGAGATAAACCCCGAAGGGTTTGAATTATCCCGGATTAATTACAAAATCAAGATATAATAAAAGAAAAGGCAGATTCTATTAAAGAATGTCTAACATGATAGTGGAGGTATGGAATAAAAAAGCACAAAGTTTATATTTCGGGTGAATAATCAACAGGTATGATGCAATTGCTCAGCTTTGCAAATAAAATATATTAATTAGCGGTATTTTGCAATTCCCATACTACGGCCTGCCTGCGCATGCGCAGAATGACGATATTCCTAACACCCATCCACCCAGGGGATGCGCCCTCACGTATGCATCACATTGATACCTCATTCGACTCAATCAGACCATTAGTGGCCCACCTAGACCCCAAAACCTTCCTTCCAATGCACTTTTCCCACAATTCCCTGTCTGCGCATGCGCAGAATGTCGACAACGGTCGACATACTAGTCCAGGCGGATGCCCCCTCACGTAGGCTTCACATTGATACCTCACTCGACCCCATCGGCCCACTAGGGACTCCTCTCGATCCCAAAACGTCTATTTCCATACCCTTTTCCCGCAATTCCCTGCCCGCGCATGCGCAGAATGTTGAACGCGAACGACACACTAGTCCAGGCGAATGCCCCCTCACGTATCCTTCACATTGATACCTCATACGACTCGATAGGACCAGCATAGACTATATACACGTACGCATCGGTAAAACGTAAGCACAATTGAAATTACCGCGCTTGCCATTTAATTTTAGAATTCAGATTAACAATGGAAAAGAGAAAAAAGATAAAGAAATGTCTGAAAGATATCGTCTTCAGGCTTTGACACTTCGAGGTAAATCAATCAAGACACCGTAAGCAAAATGAAATATACAGTAGATTGACATCCGTTAGTGAAGTGGTAGGCTGGTGGGCTTGTGTATGCCATCAATTGTAATGCTGTCAATTTCAAATTAAACAAGCCGTCAATCGAGTTGCGCTGCCCAGTGCTTAATGTTTTAATTCACATTTGATTAGATTTCGAGTGAGCGCAGGCGTGCATGGGTGTCTAGACAAAGCAACCCCACACTATGCACTGAGCGCAGGCGTGCATGGGTGTCTAGACAAAGCAACCCCACACTATGCACTGAGCGCAGGCGTGCATGGGTGTCTAGACAAAGCAACCCCACACTATGCACTTCAGTACCTGAAGACTGTATCTTCCAGATATTCCGTCTCAAGATTTGAGCCTTAGAGTATCTAATATCCCTCGTGTATCATTTCTCAGTAAACCCAGAAGCTTCCAAGGAAGATAATTGAGTCATCCGTGCAAATTCTGTGAAGGAAATCTACTGTGTAAGATTTATCCATCGATCAAGTATTATTATTCTGACATCCCAATCACCCTAATAATCCCGCATAGGGACAAAACATTCAGATATTTTCATTTACCGAGTCAATTCCTCCGACGAATGGTTACTAAATCTACTGACACTTAAACAATGTCACTGTCAAATTGATGCCATTGATTTTCTTTTATTCGACAAATGCGCCAAGCTAGTGATTAGGTTACGTCTCGGACAATATACCATTTTAAGTATTTAAGACTACCAATATCGAAGCTCAGTCAACGTTATTCACCAACTGTCATAGCATCTCTATTCAGGACATTTACGTTCGAAAAGGAAAGCCGATAGCGACCATGAGGTCAATACAGATAGTGAGTTTATTAACCCTGTTCACATTTATTGAGCTAAAACGCTCCCAGGCGTAATCTACAGGATGAGATGAGGTTATTAACTGATCACAATGAGCTGGATAACGGAGGATTTCTGTTGATATGATAACTCGGTTGAGGGACAAAGTACTGTACTGAGAATAGGAATGTGGGGATTAAACAGTATCTATGTGACACTGTTAAGCGAGATCATGTGTAGGGCGGGTTGGGGAAAACGGGTTGCACGGCGTGTTCGCACGACCTGTGCCCATCGCGGTGCGATGGAGTGCCCAAGTACATCCATCCATCCATCCACTGAGAATAATCTCACCAGATTCATTTTCAGGACAACTCTTGGGGCAGCCGTCGTCTACTAGAATCTTCCAAATCAATAATTGACCTACTTAATAAGCAAACAATTAACAGCCAGCACGAAAGCTGTGCATATAGCTGCGACTACCGTATGTATAGCTGTCACCCTACTTTCACAATTTTGTCATTCATTTGTATCCATACACTAATGTAATGTTCCTGTCTCAAATAAACTTTCCAGAAAATCACAGGTTTCCAAAACTGCTGGCACAGAGACGTCATCGTGACTGTCATACTAAACGGTCCCGAGATGTCATCGTGTCCATTTTATACAACCGACACCGAGACCCCTTATCATCTCATTGTCATACTACCGACACTGAGTCTCCATCGTATCTCTGTCATACTACCGGCAATTAGAACGTGCCTGTCATACTACCGACACCGAGACGTCATCATGTCCCTGTCATACTACCGGCACTGAGTCGCCATCGTGTCCCTATCATACGTCCGGCACTGAGTCGCCATCTGTCCCTGTCATACTACCGGCACTGAGTCGCCATCGTGTCCCGGTCATACTACCGGCATTGAGACGTCATCGTGTCTCTGTCATACTACCGGCGCTTTGACGTCATCGTGTCCCTGTCATACTACCGGCGCTGAGACGTCGTCGTGTCCCTGCCATACTACCAGCGCTGAGACGTCATGTCCCTGTTATACTACCGACACTTAACCGTCATTATATACCTGTCATACAAACGGCAATAGGACGCCACGATGGATGTCATGCTACAGGTCTGGATAATTCATCGTGTCCCTATCATACTACCGACACCGAGACGTCATTGTGAGCTTGTTAGCTACTTGTCATTGTGAGCTACTGGTACTGAGACGTCTGCATGTTGACACGCTGGAACACGTTGACATTCTACCAACACTGAGATACAAGCGTCTAGTCCATCATTTAATATTCAGCCGTCCCCCATTAAAGAATTTCCGCGTCCATAATCTAACAAGCGCTGAATGAGCGCAAAGACCTCCGTCGAGGCAACAGGGTCAGTAGGGGAATAGTACATCACTGAATAACATAGGGCCGGATGCCAAGCTCAATTTTGCATTTGTTGACGTGAACTTCACCAATGGTAATTAACGTGAGATTGAGGGTTCCCCACTAGCATGTCCAGCTAGGGATGTGGAAGCCACATTCCCAGCAAATAATATTTCTTTGATTTCACGTGCTTGAAATATTGGGGTATGGAATAGAGTATATTGATGGAAAACCTGGAATACTGCTTGAGACATTAGGCCCCTTCCCACCCACACCTCCCCATGAGAGGACACCCCCACCCAAATCAACACGTTAGCGGCAGAAATGAGACCCTGTGTGCCTAGTTTTACCAACTTGCTTGTGATTTTATGCTATAGGCAGGGCTTCGTGTTTAGAATTAGTGCGTGAGCTAAAAATAGCTCACGTCAAAATATTTAGGAGAGGGTATTTAAAAGTCAGGCGAGTGATTGCAATATAATACAATATAAATGTGACAGTTTACGTGAGCTAAAATCACTCTCGTGTCATGAATTTATGCGAGTGTTTGCGTGCAGGTGAGCTATCACTCGCGCTAAACACGAAGCCCTGTATAGGCCCTACACATCAACACTTCATATTTTGTATGTGTACAGTATAGCATCCTCATTGACAGAATCCTCTACAAAACACATCTGATTTTACCGACACTTCGTTCTGATCTGTCTCAGCATCATGTGCGGATTCAATGAGCTCGGAATAATTTTGTATACTGGTGTTACAGGTCACCTTCACCATAATGTATCAATTACCATGGACTTGTACATGCATCACATTCATATTGAATGATGATGGCTGATGAGAATATTGCCCATATGGAACAAATGGCTGGATTCCAGCGAATAAAAAGTTCATGTTAATCATAAACAACATACAATTAATAATACTATCAAATAATTATGTATATTCCTTGTCGACATCAATATAATACAGACAATATTATGACTGAATCAGGGTAACAGATATCCAAGGGTATATATATCTACACTAAACTGAAGGAGACCATGATGCGTATTATATTATGTTGTAAAACTTCACTTGCTAATCTCGATTATGTTGCTTATTGTGAAAATAAATGAAGTTATGAAAATAAATTTAGTATGATTGCCCAGTATCCTCAAATTAGAAATATCTTCAGCAGCTAAAGTTAAGCCAATCATAACAATATATAACACCATGGTACTCAGGAAATGAAGTCTTTGTTTCTAGAAGCTAAGTCATTTCTGACACATTCAAGTCCTCACCTGGTCAAGGGAGATAATTTTGTAAAAAACAAACAAAAACAAAAACAAGTATAGATCCACACTGGCGCAGACCAGAAAGTTTTATGACCTTTGATGATATTTGTGGAGCATGCTGCAGGACTTCAACTTTCATGAATCTGATATTATCCACACAACCCATTCTACATGATAGTTTTGCCATAGCACCGATAAACTAGATCCCTTCATTTATGTGGTCTAGATCCAGGAGCTATTGGGGGCTGCAGGTTTTGTAAAAGTTAGATCCAATTATTCTGAGAGAAGGAATGAAGTCCGGCATGGTTGTTTTGAGGTAAAACTGGGCATCCTTGAAAATGTCTGACCGATTGACACATGTATCACTCTGCCGGTCATCATTACATGTGTAATGTTTATTTCCTGAGGAATCAGGGGGGGGGGGGGTTGTGGCCAATCACTGACTCTGATGCTTATGTGCTTCATGACCTACGTGACAGGTGTATGGACTTTACAACATGTTGGCAGAAGATTATTGTATCTTACATCAAGTTTATGGCTGGAACTATGAATTAAATTTAAAGGTAAACATATGCCAAAGCATTGTACATGTATATGTGCTATGTCGCTGTAAATTGCAGGATTAGTGGTCTGTGGACTGGGCAGCGGCACATGTCTGCATAAGTTTTTCAGCGCTCTCCAGGTGCCATGACTGGAAATATGAAATTAATTCAAAAGTAAACATGCCATATATGATTGACATTGTACATGTATAAGCTTATACATGTGACATGTTGCTGTGAATCACACGTTTTTTGGCTTGTGAACTACATGATACTGTTATGGGCAGCAGCACATGTTTGCAGAAGTTTACTGATGGTTTTCCAGTCCGAAACAGGCAGGGAAATATGAATTTGACCCAAAAATCAACCGGACTATTACACAAAAATACTACAATATAGTACATGTTGTTTGTGTTGAAGTTTCGCACAATTTGGATTTCACGGACTACGTGACAGGTTTATCATGTACGACACATGTTGGCGGAACTTTATTGATTGTTTTCCAGTCCGAAACAGGCAGGAAAATATGAATTCGCAGAAAAAAGCAAACCTGCATTTTACATCACAAAGACATAAATTTGGTACGTGTGCTGCGCGTTGATAAATCGCACAATTTTGATTTGGCAGACTACGTGAAAGTCTTATGGACTACGGGACATGTTGGCGGAAGTTTTCCAATGCATTCCCAGTCCCAAGCAAGGAAGGAAATATGAATTTGACCCAAAAATCAACAGGACTATTACACAAAAATGCTACAATATTGTACATGTTGTTTGCGTTGAATTTTTGCACAATTTGGATTTCAAGGACTACGTGACAGGTTTATCATCTACGCCACATGTTATCAAAACTTTGCTAATGGTTTTTTAATCTGAAACAGGCAGGGAAATATGAATTTGCAGAAAAAAGCAAACCTGCATTTTACATAATAAATACATGAATTTGGTACATGTGCTGCGCGTTGATAAATCGCACAATTTTGATTTGGCAGACCACGTAAAAGTCTTATGGGCTACGGGACATGCTGGTGGAAGTTTCAATGCATTTCCAGTCTCAATCAAGCATGGAAATATAAATTTGACCCAAAAGTAAACATGAATTTTGAATAAAAACAAAGAAAAATAGCACATGTTGTTTGCGTTGAATTTTCATACAATTTGGGTTTCACAGACTATGAGACAGGTTTGCCATCTACATTATATATCAGTGGAAGATTACGGATACTTTTTCCGCGCCCAAACATGCAGCAAAATAAAAAATAAACGAAAAATAAAACATGCATTTTACAGTTTTACACAACATTACAAGTATATGGACCACGCCCCCTTTGTTCGGTTATTGATTTAACGACTAATTGGCTATAGTTCGATGGAACGAGACTGACCTGCGTTAGAACATATGTCATAGAACATGTTCGCATAGATCTGGAGTAATGAAACACTCTTGGAAACAAGAAATGACTCAAAATACAAACCCGGAAATGGAAAACAACAACATGTCTTGGTTTGCGCGACCTTGGTGACCTTCCCCACCGTAAATTTTATTTCGGGAAATAGAGCCTAATAACGTGTTTGCTGGTGGAAAGGAAATATTTCCTGCCTCCTAGATTTTCACAAGCTTTCGTTTGATGGGGAAAAGAGGGAGTGTAGTTTAGCCAAAGGTGGAGGGGGGGGGGAAGAGAAAATTGATGGGAAATCTGACCTGATTTGGCAACGTCGTTTTAGGTTCAGCGATTTGGATTCAGCCTTGCTGTGAGTTTCAATTCGTTTCAAATGGTTCCAAAAGGTTTCAAAAAGTTTCAATTTGGAATGGAAGAAGTGAAAAATCGCATTGTCTGTCTCTCCAAGTTGGAGGGCCGCCATGTTCAATCTCTCGGTGGATGCAGGACAGGACCGGATAGATCTGGTTTCGAGATTGAGGTGGAACCCGACTACAGAAGCAAGGCCCACTGCAATGCATTGCAATGGGGAACCCCATTATTTCAATTGTGTCCAAAGAAAAAGTGCAAGATTTCGTCGGGAACCATGACGATCCCTATTGGAAATACTATGAGTCGTGGGTTCCCCATATGACAATTATTTGGCGGGAGATTTCACGTTGCGTTCCTAGACCTCCGTCTGATCGACGGAGGTAAAAACCTAATTTATATAACAGCATTAGCACCAAATTCAAAGGAAAATAATCATAGTATAAATAAAGATAGGCTAGTTTCCTGCAAGTGGTAAACAGTTTTCAATGATGCTGGCAAGATATCATGATGTTTCAAAAATAATCGAAATGATTTACATTGTAAGTTCGTTATCTAGAGAATGATGTATGTTAGTCTTGTATTGATTGTGACTGTTACACCATGAGGATCTTGAAGTACATGAAGTTGAAGTTTCTAGGCCCGGGTTAAGCGGAATTAGACACAAGTTACGAAACGTAACACCATAAATCTTGCACGCTACGCTCGTATTTGGCTATCAACATGCGATATGTATCCCCAAATTTGAGAAAATTCGAGTGGAGGCGCTTGATGATATAGCCCTGTTTTATAAGTTTACACAATAATAAAATCATCACATTTAACACAGGATCTAGCAAATGCTACTAGTCGCGATATATATACGTCATATGCAGATCCCACTGGAATATTGCTTGTCCAGAAAGAGATAGTTTATGATGTAGAAATATAGGTCTAGATATGACGTGCCGTTAGCGCTATCTGAAGTTTCCTTCAAATCCAGTGAAGGTGGATACATATCCTTCACTGCGTCATTTAATTAGCGGTTATCCACATCGAGATGGTCTAGTTTGTTGAATGAGAAGGAAAGGGCTTTAAAATGATCGTTTTTTTAAAGCGCCTGATTAAAGTCGTATTGAGAACAGATATATCTAAGTCAAAAGGGCTGCAGAATTAAAACACATTGGAATAGCTATATGCTGTTGAAATATTGTGTTGCCAAATTTCACATAGATATTATTAATGAGAAATTCAAGCAACTCTATAAACAAAGAAACATTCCATGAATGATATCCCTTGTATGTAGTAGAGCTAAATAATGTTTTGTGGCTTCTGACATTAACATATACAGATACTATTAATTAACTTAGAGGGTCAATAAGGAAATCCCATTTACGGTATTTGTCCTTTCGCATCAAACTCTCCCGTAAGACATTCTGAGTTTTTCAATATCCACATACATTTGACGCCAGAGTTTTTAGAAATAGTGGCGCAATGACTTTCCCAAATGCTTTTACCCCATGAAGGGCCCAATTAAGATGCTTGGCCGTGCAGCTTCTACAACCAGCCTCATTGGTGTTTTACGTATTTCGGTGTCCAGTACACTTGTGATATATCGTTATAAATGGTTGGAAGACAAACACCCGTTTCCTTGAGATACGTTCTGTGTTTTTTTAAAAATAAATATTCCAGAATAAATGCAGTTTGGGAGTAAGTAAAATATTCGACGACGGGGTGCTTATACTCAATTTTTTAACCAGCATCTGGTATTCACATATGAATATTATAATATTTGGAGCTTTGTCTGCTGTGACTATGACGAATTTACTCTGGAGATTTGTTAGAACTTCTTGCGAATTGAGATTTCTCAGTGTTTTTTTTCATTTGGGGAAGGGTACTTCTGCCAATATGACGGATGGTTTCAACGACCTTGTTCTTGACATCGTTATCTTTGGCATAATCTTGTCCGTAATCCTATGAGTAATGACACGTCATCATGTCCCTGTCATACTGCCGGCATCAAGAAGTCATCCTGTCCCTGTTATACTACAGACACTGAGACGTCATCCTGTCCCTGTCATACTATCCGCACTCAGACGCCATCATGACCCTCTCATAGTACGGGCACTAAGACGTCATCATGTCCCTGGCATACTACCGACACTTGGACTTCATCATGTCGCTGCTATACTATTGACATTGAGACTTCATCGTGCCCTTGTCATACTACCGGTACTCAGGCGCCATTATGGCCCTGTCATACTACCTAAACTGAGACGTCGTCATGTTCCTGTGATACTACCGACACTGAGAGGTCATTGTGTCCCTGCCGTACTACCAACACTGAGACGCCATTATGTTCCCGTCATACTACCGGCATTAAGACGCCACCATGTCCCTGACATACTACCAACACTGAGACGTCATCATGTGACGGCCACTGAGATGTCATGACTTACCCGTCATTCTACTGGCACTAAGGCGCCATCAGGTCCCTGTCATACTACCGGTGTGATGGATAAGAATGTCCTGGTGATCAGAGTCCCTTTTCATATCATTTTCTATTGCAGCCAAGTACGGAAGATATGACCCTGTCATACTTCCGGAACTGACTCGGCATCTTATCCCTGTCATACTATCGGCACTGATTCGCCATCATATCCCTGTCATACTTCCGCCACTGACTCGCCTCCGTATCCATAATGCTATCGGCACCGACTCGACATCATGTCCCTGTCATACTTTCGGCACCGAGTCTCCATGATATCTCTGTGATACTATCGGCAATGACTCGACATCATGTCTTTACTTCCGGGCTCTGAGACGTCGTTATGTCCCTGTCATGCTACCATCACTGAACCATCATGGCGTCCCTGTCTTACTACCAACACTGAGACGCCATTACGTTCCCGTCACGCTACCGGCATTAAGACGCCACCATGCCCATGTCATTGTACTGGCGCGTAGATGTCATGGCCTCTCCGTCATTCTACTGGTACTAAACCGCCATCATGTCCCTGCCATACTACCGGCACTGAGACTTCATTCTGTCTTCGGCACACTATCGGCACTGAAACTTCATCATGCCACTGTAATTCTATCGACACTGAGATGTCAACATGCCCCTGTCATACTATCGGCACTGATTCTCCATCAAGCCCTGTCATACTTCCGGCACTGACTCGCCATCGTATTCCTGTCATTCTATCGGAACTGATTCGCTATCATCTCCCTGTCATACTATCGGCACCGACTCGACATCATGTCCCTGTCCTACTTCCAGCACCGAGTGTCCATCATATCTCTGTCATACTATCGGCAATGACTCTACATCCTGTCCCTGTCTGATTCCCGGTACTCACTCGCCATCGTGTCCCTGTCATACTATCGACACTGAAGGGCCATCATGTCCCTGTCATACTACCGATACTGAGATATCAACATGTTCCTGTTGTCAAGTAGCTATTGCTACGAGTATTCGCTTGTCCAGGTCGTTATGTTGTCTTGTATGTTGCCTTGTGGCATTGATTAAAATTCAGGAAACAGAAGGCGTGTTCATAACGAAACCGAGGGTGTTAGATGAAATGCACTGTAAGCAAGGGAGATAGATTTTAAATACATAAAATTGCCACGCACCATATGTCATCTATATTAATTAACTTATTAAATCTGATTGGACGATTAATCATATTAAGTCCACGTTCCTATCTACCTCTCCAGACGGTTCGGATTAAATCGCCGACGGCTCAGTCGTTCTTTGCTGATCTCGAGACCGAATATTCTAGCCGGCTATATATGGTTTCCCAATTTATTGTCCCACAGTTGACAACCAGATAAAGCTGATGTTCTTGTGATAGATATAAATGGGAGTATTTGGGTAGACTGTTTAATTCTGTAGAAATGTTGTGACATGTCTGATAGAGATATATGTCATGTCTGAGATTTCGTAGGCTGTCGTCATGTGTGTTCACCTGCTATAGGAATACTAGTCATGGTAATGATAGTCTGAAATCATACGGATTGGACGACAACAATCATCATAACGTCTTTGATTCTAAACATCATTGTTGGGTGCTCCTGTTAAATTCCAGGTCACTGTGTTGCCGGTAATCTTACATGTACATGTACAAGTTCTAGTCTCATGTTGAAGTTCGAAATCTTTCAGATGCACCAAGGCTGCTACGTGAATGTCTCGCCTGGCGCCTACCCAAGAAGTATGACGTCATTTGCAGACAACATACATTAAGTTTAGGATGGTCATTAACATGTTCTCTAAAGCATAATGGTCATAGTCGACCTTTGTTATCACAATGTCAAGGTCAGTCTGGCTATTCCTATTTTTCCACTTTGATGATCAGATTTTCTATTTTGCTGATTTCTATCTGTAGGATTTCCCATACATCGAGAGGAAAATATGATAGGTGTTCAGTAGTAGTCAGTTCTAGATGTTCAGTCCGGGAAGACATCGTTATATATTCTGGAACAATTATAATAATTGTATTCACCGTAAGTGACAGAATCAAACAAGGATTGAGTGTGATTTTAATTTACTAAGATTGCGCTTGCTTAGAGTGTAAACCCTTCTCTGCTCTATAATTTGCACGAAGAAGTTGACCACGTCCAGTCCCTTTTATTGAGCTACACTGCATTATAACTATTATTACCATTTCTCCGTGTCACGAGAAGTCGAACAATCGTTACATGCGACACCAAAATTATCAAGGTTCCATGACCCTTGTTTCCGTTTACATAAGAAAACTTTCGTCTATCAGTACGGTTCAGTTTTGTACCACTCAGTACTGTTAAGTTAGATACCATGTTGCAGTAAAAGACAGGTTCTTTCCAGTTACTTACCAGTAGGCCTACTGGTCGGTGGCCGATTGGTAGCCACCACTGTCCGAATTCTGCAGCATTGTGCAGTTCTGACTTGACGGCTACTGGTCATTTAACGATTGTTAACAATTAGGCCATACCGTTCATTAAATGTGTGAATACTGATAGGTGTCTGTTTTGTATTGTTCAGTACCGGTAATTGATTGGTGACAGTACTGCAACGAGACCTTTCATACCAGTACTGTGCAGTCACCTGATAGCAAAGCAGCACTGGGTTGGTAACCGTTCAGAAACTGGACAGTAACCAATCAAGTTACTGATCTGTTACGTCATTGTTACCAATACATGTATATATCTTGGTGTAGAGAATTGTGTCGGTTACCTAACTGCTTGGTAGCCAGAAAATAGAAACTCCATATCATCCAAGGGTCACAGATCAGTGGTATTTGGTTGGTTATATACTGACCAGTTAAAAACTGAGCGATACTGCAACGGGACCTTGTGAATTAGTACTGAGTGATACAGGTTAGTATCGACTTGCCTGTGTATAATATGGCTATAGAAATGACAGGGAGGTACAGAGTTAAACTTGTTGTATGAAGGACATGATTGCATTTATTTATCTGTTACACATACACGGATAAGAGTGCTTGCATGTACGTTATACAATAATATATTGTGATTACTTGGCCAGTGTGAAAGGAAACAATGACCTTGTTCATATGTTTCTCTTCAGGAATATATGTCTTATCTGATTTGTAAATCAGGAAGAAAATCTTGGCTGGGTAAACAGATAGGAGACATTCTTTCCTACCAGTTATTCTTTACTTTTACACCAATAATGTGTTAATATGTGGACGACTACTGCTTACTGAATGTCGGATCTGTCGGTTATATTCACAAGTCTGCCAGATTAAGTGAGTGACATTTTCATCATTGTTTAATTTAGCAAATATGAAGAACCCGAAACTGTATCATCCATCAAATCACAAGCACCTTATATTGCCTATCATTGAGGCACATAACATACCGGTACTAAAGTTCGCCAATTTTAATTATTCGTCTACTTTGAGGCTTGTCAAAAATCAATACTAGTAGCTAGGTCTGCATACATTTTCTCTTTTTTTCAGATTGTATAAAACTGAACTCTACAACACGACTACCATTATTTCGTGATATTGATAATATATCACGCTGGAAATAATTTTGTAATTCTCCCCATATAAAACTCCATTATAATTTTTTCATGTACCTTGGTTCAATTGTACAGGGTCACGTCAGTAGTAGAAAGAAGCTAAATTCCCGCGTAAAAGTGAGACTGTGGCTGAGTCACGTGAGGAGTGACGCCACGATGACGTCACATCAGATCACGTCACATCCGGGTCAAAGGTCCCATCCGGTTTACTATGACGTCACTATGTGTGATGTCACTGGCATCGTTTGGCACCAAGTCAGCTGGCATCGTCAAGCAATCTGCCCTTACATAAGAACCCAGTGACTGTGAATCTCCGGGGAATGCCTGTATGGGATATAGGAGTGGTCATTTTCTTTTTCTTGTGAATTTTACTATGGGGTGTGACATCTTGTTTTCTGTAGCATGTAGAACGCGATGGGAGGGGTCTCGAAGCCATGCGGTGAAATTTTTTAAAAAGTTCAGGTAGGCTTGAGGTGGGCAGGGTAGGTCCATATTGGCGCAGTGGACAATGTTTGTCCCACCGGGAAACCCACTCATGGACATTCGCAGTATGGGGTATGGCATCTTGTTTTCTTCGTCTCGTGATGTAGAACACGATGGGAGGGTTCTCGAAGCCATGCGGTTAACTTTTTTAAAGTTCAGGTAGGTCTGTGGAGGACAGGGTAGGCCCATATTGGTGCAGTGGACAATGTTGGTCCTACTGGGAAACCCACTCATGGACATTTGCGGTATGGGTTGTGGCCCCTTGTTTTTCTCGTCTCACCACGTAGAACACGATGAGAGGGGTCTCGAAGCCATGCGTTGAAATATTTTTAAAAGTTACTCTGCGCATGCGCATTGGGAAAACAGCGCTGGAGTGAACGATTTGGGGTTTAGGTGGACCCGTAGGGGTCCGATTGGGTCGTGTGAGGTATCAGTGTGAAGCACTTGTGTGGTGGAACTGACGTCATTCTTCGCATGTGCAGTAGAACAAGGCTATTGAAAGGGACGTTTTGAAGTCGAGATGGACCCATGGTGGTCCGATTGACTCGTATGAGTCCTTATTTTGAAGTTCTCTTGGGGTAGCGTCGGATTGGAGTGGTGTCTAGTCAGGTTTCCTCATTCTACGCATGCGCAGTCTGGCCGTAGTATAGAAAGCAGACATTTTGGGGGGGGTGTGAGGGTATGTTTGAGCGCGACTTTAGGAAAGTCCACGTCATCTGTGACGTCATCACCCTTAGTAGTAGAGAAACCAGAAATCCAGTATATTTGCTCTGTGACCGTTGTGGAGAGTTTTACAGTAACGCCTTAACGCCCTGTCTAAACGCCTTAACGCCTTATCGTAACGCTTTAACGCCCTATCTCAACGCCTTAACGCTTTATCCTAACGCCTTAACGCCCTAGCATACCAGGGTTTTTTTTCTGGGAAAACCCCTGTTCTATTTACAGATCACTCGGGAGTAGTAGAGAACGGGGAGTTTCGGAGGTGCAATGAAGTTGGGGAGATGAGGGCCTTTTTTCATCCGGCTAACTGGTAGAGTTACCTGCGCGTGCGTGTGTAGCGGAGGAGGAGGGGTGAGGAGGAGTCTGGAGGAAGAGTGAGAAGGAGGAGGAGGAGGAGAAGGAGGAGGAGTGAGGAGGAGTGAGGAAGAGGAGGAGGAGGAGGAGGAGGAAGAGGGTAAGGAGTGTGTAAGTGATGGTGTGTGGTCGGGTGTGTCTTTGGGTGTGCGTGTGTGTGGTGGTAGTAGTGGTGGTGGTGGTGGTGTTGATGGTGGTGTGTGGTGGTGGTGTGTGGCGGTGGTGGTGTGTGTGTTTGTGGTGGTGGTGGTGGTAGTGGTGTGTGTGGGGGGGGGTTGGTGGTGGTGGTGGTGGTGGTGCTCGCCGTGGTGGTGCGGTGTCTGCACATATAGGGGTTAACACGTGTCCTACATCAGTCCATGAGTGAGTGAGTTTAATAGAGTGAGTGAGTGAGACGTTGTGAGTGAGTGAGTGAGTGAGGCGTTGTGAGTGAGTGAGTGAGTGAGGCGTACCCAACGCCCGTCCTAAGCAAGGACACACTAACGATGGTCAGTGAGTGCGTGAGTGAGTGAATGAGTGAGTGAGCGAGTGAGGGGTATAAGGTCGTTCGTACACCATTAACCTCAGTCTGTGTCCACCCTATGCGTCTTAACGCCATGATGTAGACAAATGATAGAACAACAACAAGGATGAAAGGTCAATCATTTTATTATCCCCTTCAGTACATCATACCCACGCTGGGGGAGCCGCGTTGGGTATGTTTACAATTCTCGTAGGCTCTTGTCCAATCAGAATCCGTCCTTTGAGAAAGTTCAATCTTTGTTCGGTGTATTACCTAAGCGTCGTCGGGCAGTCCAGGATACCGTTCAGGCAGCATGTCCTGAAACATTCTGATCGCATTTTCTAGGGCCTCGGTGGGTGGTAACCCCATATCCTCTTCCAAGTGACGCTTGGTCTTCATGATAGACCTGTGCGAGTGGTCGCCTTTTATTTCAAGCGGCAGCAGGCTATACTCTTCATAGATCGCCATGGCTGTTTTCTTGATTTTCGGGCGCATTTGGATGTACGCCTGTTGTAAGTTATCCTGTTCGGCGTCTTCGATTACCGCATCATGGGTATTAATAGCTTCATGCACAATACGATCCCAAAAGGTAGGTTCTGCCTCACTTCCCTGGGACGTAGGCTGACTATCTGAGGTCAAGCTCTCCGTATCAGTAAATAGACTCTCAGCAGTTTCTGTTTCGATGCCATTATCTGCCTTCTCATTAGGCTCCTCGGAATCTTCAGTCCCATGTATATTCTTCTGGTGTCGCATCATATCGTAACGTCTGGAAAACTTGCGTTCGCACTCAGAGCATGTATAACCCATATTGACGGTTGAACGTCGACTGTGCAATGTTTTTGGAATACGCTTGCTTTATAAACAGTAACGCCCGTCAACGCCCAGCTCAATGCTTCAACGTCCTGGTGAAATAGCTCAGAAGCTCTGGTTTTCTAGATATTCCATGAAATTTCCACTAATTCATCGAAATGCAGTGACGCCCGTCAACGCTCGTCGTTACGCCTTAACGCCCGTCTCAACGCCTTATCTGTACGCCTTAACGCCCTTCGGTACGACTTAACTCCCGTTTCAACGCCTTAACGCCCTATCTTTACTCCTTAACGCCTTTTCTCAACACCTTAATGCCTTATCTTAACGCTTTAACGCCCTATCGTAACGCCTTTACAGTCATTGTCAGTCATCCAGTCGCACGCACATATTTTGACCATTGGCCCCGGACCCTTGAAGAAAGTGACGTCGCCGACATTGCCGGAAGTGACGTCATCGCGCGCAGAAGAGCTCCAAGCTTTTGGAATCGGGGCTCTGAGCTCTTGGAATCGGAGCTCTTGGAGCTCGGGGCTCGGAAATGACATCATCGCACGCGCCGCACCTGTGATGCATCCGCACCCTGGTGTACTCTATGCCCTACGGGCTATAGGGTACAGGGTGCACCACAGGGGTGGCGCGTACGTTGACGTCACCTCCGAGCTCCGAGCTCCGATTCCAAGAGCAGCTCCTCCTCCTCCTCCTCCTCCTCCTCCTCGCGTTACGATAAGGCGTTCAGGCGTTAAGGCGTTCAGACAGGGCGTTAAGGCGTTACTGTAAATATACAAGCGTCTAGTCCGTCATTCATAATTCAACCGTCGTCCATTAAAGAATATCCGCGTCCATAATCCAAAGACCTATTCCATATCCACACAACAGTATCAGCATCAAATTCAAAAAGACAATCATAGTATACATAAACATAGGCTAGTTTCCTGCAAGAGAGAAGCGGTTAACAGTTTTCAATGATGCCGACAAGTTATCATGATGTTCCAAAAACATAAAATCCGTATCGCTGATCAGTATTCTTAATCCATAATAATCGTTGTATAGTCGTTATCTAGAGAATGATGCATCTCAGTCACGCTTTGATTGTGACTGTTGATATGAGCACCACGAGGATCTTGAAGTACAACTCTCCACAAAGGTCACAGGGCAATTATACTGGGTGTCAGCTTTCTCTACTATTAAGATTGATGACGTCACAGATGACGTGGACATCCCCCTCAAGTCGTGGTCTACACCACGAGAGCTTCAAGATGGCACCCAACATCGTCTATTTGGATCACGGATGGTCCCTCAATCGCTCAAACACACGTCCACGCACCCCCAAAATGCCTGCTTTCTATAATACGGCCAGACTGTGCATGCGCAGAATGAGAAGACCGGACTAGACACCAGTCCAATCCGACGCTACCGCAAGAGAACTTCAAAATAAGGCCCCATACGAGCCAATCGGACCACCATGGGTCCATCTCGACCTCTACGTGGTTAGACGAGAAAAACATCCGCAAATGCCCATGAGTGAGTTTCCCAGTGAGACCAACATTGTCCACTGCGCCAATATGGACCTACTCTGCCCACCCCAGGCCTACCTGAACTTTTAAAAAAAAATCACCCCATGGCTTCGAGACACTTCACATCCGTTCTACATGGCCAGACGAAGAAAACAAGATTCACAGTCACTGGGGTCTTATGTAGGGGCAGCTCATTCTTGCTTGACGATACCTGGTCATTGCGCCGAATAATTGTCCATGACGTCTTTGGCACGATGCCAGCTGGTTCGGTGCCAAACCGTGACGTCTTAGTGACCCGGATGTGACCTTTGACCCGGATGTGACACGGATGTCAGGTGACCGGATTGGACGTCATCGTGACGTCACTCCTCACGGGACTCAGCCTCAGCCTCACTTTTACGCGGAAATGTAGCTTCTTCCTACTACTCACGTCATCAGGTATTGTAGCTGAAGTAAACAAGCAGCCAGAGGATGCTAGGTCCCCCGCCAAAATGGCAGCAATATTTATAAGCGCTGTCGGTTTCAGAAGATATTCATGAGGATGGCAACAGCTACTTCACAGGCGTAAGAAGCAGAGGGGTCTTTCCACCTTCCCAGGTTTTGAGATCAACTCCGAATGGCTGACTGAATGTTGATTGCTACTGTAATATATTTTCTTTACCATGTAGCATGAAAATTATGTAACTGAAATGCAACCCCAAGAGACAACTCATGGCATATTATCTGCAAACTAAATTTGACAAGAATATGAAGGCATCCTCAACCTATTGCCCAGAAACCAAATTTAGACTTTGCCACAAGGAGTCACCACCTGTACATGTAGGTGCAAGCAGGCAAAACACAATCCCAAATGACATCTCATGTCATGGTATCGGCATATGAACTTTGAGACTCTGAAGAGGGGTCCTCAAGTTATTGCCGGTACTAGATGCCCACCGGTGTTCATGTTATTTGGGGCGGGTCACATATGAATACAAAATTTGAGAATAATCTGATGAGCAGTTGCCAAATTATTGCCCGGAAACAAATTTTTCCACCAGGAGACGCCACCTGTAGGCAGAAGCGGGAAAAATACAATCCCAAGGAACATGGTATCGTGGGGACATCTGCATACCAAATTTGAGAAGAATCTGATGAGGGTCCTCAAGTTATTGCCCAGAAACCAAATTTAGATTTTGATACCAGGTGACGCCACCTCTAGGCGCAAGTCAGTGAAATGCATTATCAAGCGACATCTTATGTCACAGTACATTCTTACAAAATTTGAGAAGAATCCGATGGTCACAGGTCAGTTCTCAAGTTATTACCCGGAAACGAATTTGTGATGTTGCCACCAGGTGGCGCCACCTGTGAGTGCAAGTGAGCGAAAGGCAATCCCAAGCAACAGCTCCTGTCATGGTAAATGCATGCCAAATTTGAGAAGAATCCGATGAGCCGCAACGTTTTTTCATGTTACCCAGAAAGTTATCACTTGCAGCATGGAATAATGGAATGAACTCTAGTGGCGCCACCTCCGGGTGGATTTTGCTGAAACGCATCACCAACGGTGTTGTGTCGCAGGGAATGCATTTACCAAATTTCGAAGAAATCCGACAAATTGTTCGAAAGTTATCGCTCGCGAAGGATTTGAACAAACATGAACGGACATGCATTAAAGATTGGAACAAGACCCAGTGGCGCCACCTACAGGCGGATCTTGCTGAAACGTAATACCAGCGACGTCTTGTCGCAAAGAATGCAGATGCCAAATTTCGGAGGAATCCGACAAAGCATTTAGGAGTTATCGCTTACGCAGTATTTGCACGGACATGCACTAAATATTGGAACAAGACCCAGTGGCGCCACCTACAGGCGGATCTTGCTGAAACGTAATACCAACAGACGTCTTGTCGCAAAGAATGCAGATGCCAAATTTCGGAGGAATCCGACCTAGCATTTAGGAGTTATCGCTTATGAAGCATTTGCACGAACATCCACGGACATGCACTAAAGATTGGAACAAGACCCAGTGGCGCCACCTACAGGCGGATCTTGCTGAAACGTAATACCAACAGACGTCTTGTCGCAAAGAATGCAGATGCCAAATTTTGGAGGAATCCGACAAAGCATTTAGGAGTTATCGCTTACGAAGTATTTGCACGGACATGCACTAAAGATTGGTACAAGACCCAGTGGCGCCACCTACAGGCGGATCTTGCTGAAACGTAATACCAAGAGACGTCTTGTCGCAAAGAATGCAGATGCCAAATTTCGGAGGAATCCGACAAAGCATTTAGGAGTTACCGCTTACGAAGTATTTGCACGGACATGCACAGACATGCACTAAAGATTGGAACAAGACCCAGTGGCGCTACCTACAGGCGGATCTTGCTGAAACGTAATACCAAGAGACGTCTTGTCGCAAAGAATGCAGATGCCAAATTTCGGAGGAATCCGACAAAGCATTTAGAAGTTATTGCTTACGAAGTATTTGCACGGACATGTCCGTGCATGCACGGACACATAGAAGCAAGACCCCAGTGGCGCCACCTACAGGCGGATCTTGCTGAAACGTAATACCAAGAGACGTCTTGTCGCAAAGAATGCAGATGCCAAATTTCGGAGGAATCCGACAAAGCATTTAGAAGTTATTGCTTACGAAGTATTTGCACGGACGGACACATAGAAGCAAGAACCATTTTAAAGTCCCCGGCCGCGTTGCGGCGGGGGACAACAAAGGTCAATAACGCCGCATATAGTAGTAACAGGAGGTCAGTGTGGATGTCGCTCATATCCCGTGCCCAATGTTAAATAAAACACACCTCTATGACCGTACACGGTCTTATTGAACTTTGTTCGAGTGAATGACAATACATTATGACATCACCCTATGCAATTCCTCCCCGATACATGAAACGATTTTAATGGAATTGTATAGACATATACATGTATACCACACATTGTGGTTTCTGCTTAACTTCTTGAACTTGTTTTTGTCATGGGCACTAAGTACGTTGTTTTAACCCTACTTTGCGTGTATGAAGAATATGTCTTGTTCGTATAGTTGTTTTAAAATATGTTCACATCAATTGTTCACATGGGCTACATGTTTTTACTTAATGCCAGTGAACTGTAATCTTAGCTGAATTATGTATTGTCAGGTGGACACGGGTTCCTGTTCCTTCAATGCCTTTTGCTGAGAAGCAAAAGGAACTTGATAATGTGAGTCTAGCACTGTAATATCACTTTTCTTTACTGCACCATCTAAGTGTCCTGTCTGTGCCTTGTGTGATGTCCTCAGTGTTTTATAGGGTGGATGGAGGGTGTCTGGTTCCACGTTGCTTCAAATATTTCTTCTTTGAAGCAACAGGAACGCAACTTGGCTGGGTGGTGCTTGGTTGGTTCGTTGCGATATGACTGAAATATTGTTGAAAGCGATTTTTTTTGTCGCGTTATTTCTTATATGGAGAGAATTATAATTATAGCGTCATTTTGTAGAATTCCGTTTGTTAAACACGCTGCAAAAATGAAATTAATGTGAAGCTAACTATTGATTTTTGACAAGCTCCAAAGTAGACGACTAATTTCAATGGATAAACTTTAAATTAGTATAGTTGAAGCTTTGCAAAAAGATGGATTGACTGAAATGTTTCTATATTATTGACACTTGAACAATAGCAATTAATATGCCTGGTACTTTTTCATCTCCGTCCAAACTGTGGCATTCACTTTATAATCCTGGTTGATGAATTCCCGTTACTTCTAGACTATCTATCAAGCAGTTTGTTAAGGAACCGTCAATGAATTGTATCGAGCTAAGTTTACTATCCCTCAGAAACGGAAATCGGATAACAGCGAATTAATCACTTCATACGGATCGCTGCCTCACATGAATTTTGTAGAGCTGTTCCACAATCCTTCGATCTGAGTGGTTTTGGGTGAATGACAATCAGACGGAATTCTTATTTCACAGTTCACTTGGAGGACACAGCCATCAGAGGAATCCAGATACACCGATGTGACAAAGTGTTTATCGGCCTGACGGACTCGTTCAATCTCAGATACGAGTGTACTCTGTTTGATTTCCATCCTAGACTGACTGGACTGTAGAAGGCCTTAACATCGCATCGACCCTTAACGTCGCAATGCGATGTTAAGGGCCGACTATGTCGATATTTCGGCCAATGGGGCTTTGCGATGTTGAAGGTCGGCATTGCGACCCTTTACATCGCAATCACAATTTCGATGTAGAAATCGTGACTATTAACTTTTACGAATTCTAACCCATGTTTCAGAGCCCCTGTGAGTGGAAACACAATATCCTCTTCCAAGTGACTCTTGGTTTTCAGGATGGATTGGAGAGTAGTATCGCACCTCACCATATCATTGGGTCAATATCACCACACCAGTCTTGTTGTACAGATTGAGACCTTTAACAGAACAACAAAAACATCACATTTGGACCAAATGTGGTCCACATTTCCCCAAAGAAATCCCATACGCTTCCAAAAATGCCCTTTTGTACTAGTTCTCGAATGCGCATGCACGTATCACTGGATCTACGACGCAAAACACACTCTGAACGTCCGTTCAGCGCCACATGCCACTTGTCACCAGTACGCGCTAGTGTTTCTTGCTATGGGTATATGCAGTCCCAAGTGCGCACTCAATCCGATCGTATTTGTGCTCTCCCTAACACTCGCCGAGTGCCACTTTTCACAATGGACCCAATATGACCCACATATACCCACTTTACACCCAAGGTGAAAACACACACACACATGCATCCATTTCAACCCAAGCTGTTCTTTCTTTACTACTGATGACTTATCAGATGACGTCACAGTCATGCAATTTCTGCTCGATGGTCCATCGGAAGACCCAAGGTCAACCCACAACATACTAAGGTAAATTCTACACAGAAATCGCCTCGGAACTTTTCAAGGAATACCAATAATAATCATTAATGGAAAGGGCTTACTGGTCTGCTATGAAAGAAAAACGATCCCGTTGTATTATATGGACGCTTTTAATGCGAATAATTATTTTGATTATGGAGGCCGGACATGGAGGACATTTGATTATGGAGGCCTCTTGCATATCGCTCCAACATCCTTAAAGATTTGACGTTTGTACCATGCTTTCTACAACATAATTAACTGGTTGTTAGCCATGGGACAAGATTTTTCTTGAAATTGAGTTGGATAAAATCGTTGAGTAGGACAGTCACTTCTCATTCAAACATATTGAAGTCTGAAAATCATAAGTAAATCTTATTTCCCATACCTTGGAACCTTTGAACAGATATAGCGATATTAATTGTCGACCATGACAATATTATGTACGTTGTGATGTCGACCCTTAATATCGCAATGCCACCTTTAGGGTCGATCATGTCAATATTTTGTCCATTGCCATGTTAAGGATCGACATGTCGCCCACTAACATCGTATTGCGATATTAATGACCGACATGTCGAGCATTAATGTCGCATTGCAATGCTAAGTGCCGTTAAGCCCATGTCCCACTTAAGCGAAAATTTTTACGAAACTTTGCGATGTATTGGTCGTAATGTTTCGTAATAAATCGCTTTACAAAAGCCGGTTTTCCCCGTCATTTGGGGCGAATAGATACGACATGTTTTACGAATAATTACGACTGTTTGCGATGCAGTTACAAAGAAATACGATACTTTTACGACAGTTAGCGATATTCGCACCCAAATTTAGGCGAATCAGAGCGGAACAGTTGCGAATATGTGCGATGTATTTGCGAACATTTACGAAGTGCATACGACTACTTGCCATTATTTCACGATGTCTTGCGAATACGTACGAAGGTTTTACGACGTTTTTAGGACGTTGTTATGACAGGTTGGGTCAAATGTTTACGATTTCTTCGTATACAATCGTTTCCTAAGTAAAGCCCAAGTCTCACTTAGGCGAATTCCTTTACGAAGCTTGACGATTTAAGATCGTAAGTATTGGTAAGATTCTCGCAAGCTATTCGTAAAGACATTCGCCAATTTCAAAATGTTCAAAAAATTTGCCAAGCAATGCGATTTTGCCTTAAGTCTCAAATATTCGTAATTTTATAGTAAACAATCGTAAGTCGTCGTAACTACGTTGTAGTGCATCGTAATTAAGTCGTAATTTAATCGCCTTATTTGTAATAGTTCCGTTAATAATCGTCAAGAGAAAAATAAACACTAATAGTTACGATAACTTACGACAGGAAACGATGGTATACGAAGTAATCGTAAACATTTTACCCAAACTGTCATAACAACGTCGTAAAAACGTCGTAAAACCTTCGTACGTATTCGCGAGACATCGTGAAATAATGGCAAGTAGTCGTATGCACTTCGTAAATGTTCGTAAATACATCGCACATATTCGCAACTGTATCGCACTGATTCGCCTAAATTTGGGTGCGAATATCGCTAACTGTTGTAAAAGTATCGTATTTCTTTGTAACTGCATCGCAAACAGTCGTAATTACTCGTAAAACATGTCGTATCTATTCGCCCCAAATGACGGGAAAACCGGTTTTTGTAAAGCGATTTATTACGAAACATTACGACCAATACATCGCAAAGTTTCGTAAACAACTTCGCTTAAGTGGGACTTGGGCTTTATCGTAACTATTAGTATTTATTTTCCATTTGACGATTATTAACGGAACTGTTACCAATAAGGCGATTAAATTACGACTTAATTACGATGCATTACAACGTAGTTACGACGACTTACGATAAAATTACGAATATTTGAGACTTAAGGCAAAATCGCATTGCTTGGCGAATTTTTTGAACATTTTGAAATTGACGCGGCGATAAAACCGTGGCGACGATTTTCTTACGAATTGAAGCGATGGCTTACGAATCATGGCGAATGTCTTTACGAATAGCTTGCGAGAATCTTACCAATACTTACGATCTTAAATCGTCAAGCTTCGTAAAGGAATTCGCCTAAGTGGGACTTGGGCTTAATGTCCACCTTTAATATTGAATTGAATTGAATTGAATTGAAGTTTATTTCACCAATAACAAACATAACATTCTGAATAATTTATCATATATATATTGGCGGGATTAAAACCCCATGGGGCTTGTTTTATCCCTGGTGTCGAAATTATATTGATTTAATAAAGTGGGTGAATACAAAAGAAAATATTACTCTATTTCATTTTCATTCACGGGCGTTTCGGGTTAGCAGCCAGAATAGTAGGTATGAGGTAGAGTGACTAAGTATAAATTTGATTTTTAATCTTAGATTTGAAGAGAGAAATCGAAATGCATTCTTTCAAACTGGAGGGCAATTTGTTCCAGATCCTGGGTCCTTTTATTTTGACAGTATAGAACGAAAGATCGGTAGAGTAGAAAGGCCTATAGATGTTCAAACTAGATTGTCGGGTTTGATATCGGTGGACAGTAGATAATTTGGCAAAATAGTTCCGAAAATTCATGGGCACTAAATTTGAATGATGGAAACATTTGTGAGTAAACTGGAGAAGTAGGTAATCATTCAGTTCTATCAAGGTTAATATTTTCAGACTCTTAAAGATAGGCGCGGTGTGTTCGTATTTATTGGATAAATCTATAACTCGAATTGCTCTTTTCTGGAGAATCGTAAGCGGAAGAAGATGTGTGGCATAGGTGTTGCCCCAGACAACATTGCAATAGGAAAGATAAGGGAATATCATGGAGTAATAGAGAATAAAAAGGGTTTTTTTATTTAAACATTCTTTAATATGGTTAATAACACCAATATTTCTACTGATTTTCTTACATATTTCATCAATGTGCGCCAGTTGAGTTTATCATTCAAATATACTCCGAGAAACTTAAAACTCGCAACGATTTCAATTATATGTCCATTAATTCTAACTTCAGGCCTGATATTACGTACATTGTGTTTATTTGGTGTTATAAGCATCGTCTTAGTTTTGTTAATGTTTAAAGAGAGTTTATTGCAAGAGAACCAGTTATATAGCTTATCAAGCTCAATGGAGGTTGTTTTTGATAAAGTTCCGATGTCCTTGTCTGAGAGTATAACGCTAGTATCATCAGCAAAAAGGATAATATCGGCTAGTTGCGTTACTCTATTTATATCATTTATGTACAGAAGAAATAAAATGGGTCCTAAAATAGAACCTTGAGGTACTCCACATGTTATATGTCGAAATGAGGATATGGAGTTTTCAAATTGCACACAGTGTTGGCGATTAGTTAAATAGCTTTTAAACCAATCATTAACTTGGCCACGAAAACCATAGTAACTTAATTTACACAACAAAATATCGTGATCCACAGTATCAAATGCTTTGGATAAATCGAGAAAAGTTGCGATGCTGTAAGTTTTAGATTCCTTTGCTGCAGCTAATTTTTCATACAAGGACAAAACCGCGAGAAACGTGGAGTGATTTGCACGGAAACCAAACTGGTTGCAACAGAGTATATTATATTCCGCCAAAAAACTATACATTCTATTGGCAACTACTTTTTCGATAATTTTACTGAAGCAAGGTAAGATTGAAATAGGTCTATAATTTTCGAACAAGGTTTTGTCTCCAGATTTGTAAATGGGGGTAACTTTTGCTATTTTCATGTTATGCGGAACAACACCTGTTCTGAAGGATAAATTTATTATGTGCGATAGAGGCCTTACGATCAAATTGGCCACAGGTTTAAGTAATATCATACGTATGTCATCAATGCCAGGTGAGCTATTTTTCAGCAAAGAGATCACTGAGAGAACCTCACCAGGTGTACTTGCATCTAGAGAGAAAATATGTTCATGATTTTCCTGTAAGAAATCTTTGAAATCGTGGGATGGGTCTGGAATATCTGATGCTAATTTTTCTGCTACAGAACTAAAATAGTCATTGAAATTATTTGCAATTTCTAATGGACTCGAAATGGAGATGCCATTGCTGATGAAATTTGACGAGGCAAGGGTCTTTTTCTTACGGTTCATTAACTGATTGAGAGTTTTCCAAGTACCCTTAATATCATGATTATATTGGTTAAATTTCTCTTCATAGTATTTCTTTTTGGCTAACCGTAGTGTATGATTTAGTTTATTTCTGTACTGCCTGTATTGCATAGATATCTCTGGGTCTGGGGTTTTTGTGTGTAATCTAAACAATTTATTTTTTTGTCGTATTGAGTGGAGTATAGCAGGACTGATCCATGGTTTAATAATTTTTTGTTTCAAAGCAGTTGTTGTGTGGACAGGAAAACATTCATCGTATATAGGGCTGAAGCCATTTAGAAATCTTTCTAGGGCAATATTGACATCATTTTCCTCCTTGATCACACTATCCCAATTCATTTCTTTTAGATATTCTTCAAATTTTAGTTTTTGTTCGGCAGTGATTTTCCTGTAGGTAATATCGCTCTTTCGTGTTTCTCCCAAGGGAGCACTGCTGGAGATATGAAAAATAGGAAAATGATCGGTGATATCAGACAATAAAATTCCAGATGTTAACGAATCTTCATGAAAATTTATAAAGATATTGTCTATCAACGTCGCGGAATCTGATTTGACTCGAGTGGGTTTCGTGATTTTAGGAAAGAAATAATGAGATGTCATTATCTCTAGAAAAATTTTGGAAGGTCCATGTCGGTCGGTTTTGAGCAGATCAATATTGAAATCTCCCATTAAAATACAATTTGTTTTTTCGGGTTTGAGAGTATTCATGATCTCGATAACACTGGTATTGAAATTCTCAACATTTTTCCCTGGAGGACGATAAATTATCCCAACAACATACAATTTCCCACTTATTTCTAATTCAACGAATAATGACTCGTAATCACCATTATGTTCCATAAATGACAGATCGTCTCTGATTTTAAAATTTGTAATGTTACTATTTATATACAGCACCAGACCCCCACCTCGTCTTTTATCTCTGGACAAGTTTAGTGGTTCATATCCTGGAATGTCGAAAAGATGTTTGGTAGATTCATCTAACCAACTTTCAGATATACCAATGACTGAAAATTTAAATTGTAAATTGTAGACCTGCCCAACGATTTCAGAGAAATGTTTTTTCAAACTCCTAGCATTGAAATGCAATATGGAGAAACTTGCGGTTTCGTTAATATCATTGTTAGAGAGATGGGAGATGAATGAATCTTCTATATAATAGTCTGAGCTTTGTGAACTGACATTCGACCAGTACGATTCTTCATATGTATTATCATCGGTTAAATATGTCGCGGAGTCTGAATTATTTAGTTCTAAAGGATTGAAGCACATTCTTTCGAAACCTTCAAGGTACTTATCTGAATTTTCTATAATTGATTGGGTATCGTCAAGATCATAGTCATGATTGTGGAATGGCAATTGCATGAACAAATTTAGATCACCCTCGAAATTATAACGATTATCCATTGCCAAATTTATCTAATATCTTCAGCAGCTCATACAAATTTTGTTTGTTACCCGAGACGCCCGTGACAGACGAACATGTTAAATAAAAACAACATAAAGTATTTACATAATAGAAAATTGAGAACATAACTACTAACTGTATATACAGACTTCTGGGAAAGTTGTGAGTGAAAAGCACCCAGATCATCGGCTGTATTTTGAAGGTGGTGATAAAATATTTCTTCAGAATACTCATTCATCAGATGCTATATTTTGTCAACATATGACCAAATGATATTTCATCTGACTTGTTTCTTCATAGCATGGGCAAATGATATATTTTAACCTAGTGTGGTAATATGACATATTTCATCGTAGTATGAACAGATGACTTATTTCATTATAAACTCGAAAGCTAGGATATTTTATCATACTTGTATGAACGGATGAGATTCGTTATCATTGTATGGACAGCAACATAGTTAATATAGCATTAGGAGAGGATATATTATAGTGTGGATAAATAACTATCTCATCATAGTATGGACAGAAGACATATTTCATCATAATATGGACATTTGACATATCACACTGCAAATAACTGTTATCATAGTATAAAAAGATGATATCCGTTTTATATTTTAGTGTAGCAGGAAAATACTGCATCATAAATATCACCTGCTTTTAAACACTATAGCACACTATAGAATAAGCTACTAATTGTCCTGCATGACAAACGGCGCTTCGAATTGAATGTTTGGCAAGTTCTCTTTATGCAATGATAATGCTGTACAATAAGCGAAGGAAAGTATTTGAGTCTTGGTACTGGCAGACAAACGAACTATTAGAGATGACTGGATAATACTGCATGGAAGGCGATGCAAAAACTTGCATCAGAGTTGTCTACATTATAACGAGCAAATATGTTCAACAGATTTCATAGTAGTTGTACATTTCAGTTACTTGGGTATTCTAAATCACTTACGTTTCAATACCGCAAACGGGGCCTCGCGCAGATACGCTAACTTGTGCTTGACTTGCTCTTCATGGGACATTTCCTTCAACTTTCTTACTAAGTCGTATCGTAATTGGGCTAGTATGGGTGGCAAATCGGGTACGGCACTATATCCTGAACCTGGTTTGAGTTTTCGGGCCTCGTCCAGCACTAAATCGCGATCTCCGAGCTGTAAGAAACGAACATGAATATTTTTCTTACCCTCAGGTCCTCCGGAAAGGCGATGGACTGACTGAAAAAGCATTTTCTCTGCACTGTTAGAATCGACTTTCAATTTATCAATAAAAGAGGAACGTACAAGCGAAGTTAATATCGCATTGTGACGATCTCAAAATTCAGGTGGACCAGGCCAACCCCCTTTGGCAAAAGTGCCTTTTTTTCCAATAAAAAAAATAACAAAGAAAAGAAAGAGACAAAATCATAGTAACGTAATCGAAGAATTGACAAGCATATTGCTCACGAAAAACGCGTGTACTAACTCCTTTAATCAATTATATGTATTTTTTTGTGTCAGCACCTTTACACCCCAGACCGTCGATACGGAAGTACGAATCACAAATTTACACCAGAAGTCAATGTACCAGTCGGTTTCCCGGGCAAAATGCTTGTTCACTGCAGCACGCCGTCGTCACGTATATTTTTGATTTGCATGTTGTGATGCGTACTATGGAAATTGGACTTTAGAGCACTGTTAAACATTTCCATGGCCGTTTACCGGTAGACGGAATTGTTCGGATGTTGTCTAAAATCTAAACTCCAAAATACCATTTTTTCGGAAGGGGGAGGGTGGGGTGGGGGGGGGGGCATGAAGGACAGCCAATGGGCAGTCATATGTAACCACCGTTACTTCCCCGTTAGTTCACATGATTCGACATATAAAGTCTAGTGGAATTTTGCCAATTGAAAATACTGAACTAGAATTGCCGGCAATTAAGATCGACCCCTGTTTCACAACTGGAAAGCTTCTGGATCTTCTATAATTTGCTGGCATTGGATCATCTCGTAAAAAGACAAGAAAAAATATGACTTAAAGGAAACTAGAATATGGACTAGTCAAAATATCAAGGCAAGCAAAAAGCTCGGCACCGGGCTCCAATTTGTTTATTTGTTTTCAAATTCATTGAAAAGTTTTACCCTTCGTCAGCTTACAATATAGTTGTTACACAGTTCCAAATTCAGTATTCTTTTGAGACTGGACAGGAAAACGGCCCAAACTTAACCCTATCTGGCCTGGGCGATTTGGGGTGTACCGCAGCCTGGGGAGGGGGGGGGGGGGAAGTGCCCACCCCGTAAATATTTTCGCTATTGCTGAGGCTAGATGGCTGAAACTTACCACACTATATCTTTGGGTCAAGCTCTACAAGAAAATGTAAAAAAATCCAAGATGGCTGCCATGATGACGTCACTGTGACGTCATTGTCAAAAAGATCATTTTTGGACGATTTTTGGTCAAATTTTTTTATTTTTGTTTTTTCTTCGCAAAAACTGCATGATAAATTAGTAAATAATAATCTGATATGAAATAAAATAAGTTTTACTCACTTTTCTATACAGAAAAGCAAAATTTTTGAAAAAATAAGACGAAAACATCATTTTTTCTGGTACCCCACATGGCCGCCATTTTGAATTTTCCCATGATCCTCTGCTCGTGTAGTTATGCAAATAGGCTAAAAATGACCCCAATATGATAACCTATAACTTCACGAAGTTTCAGCGCTCCACTTTTTGGCGTTCCGGAGATATCGCAGAAAGTTTGGTAGGGGGGCATTTTGCCCTCCCCCTCCCCAAGGACAGGTAGGGTTAATGGGGGAAGGGAGGGAGAGGGGGGAAACAGGGGGTGTTTTTTGGTGATGCTAAGACATATGGTTTCAGTAAAATGCATAGAATCGCGTTGAATCAACATGCTGAATTTTTGTGTAGTTTTTGAAGAAATATGGCGAGAACATCACTTTTCTCGTACCCCCCCATGGCCGCCATTTTGAATTTACCCATGATCCTTTGCTCGGGGGGTCATGCAAATAGGCTCAAAATGACCCCAATATGATAATCGGAAAAGTCACGGAGTTTCAGCTCTCATTTTTGTCGCTCCGGAGATACGAGCAAAAAACCAACCGGGGGGGCGGAAAGTGCCCCCCCCCCACCCCTCAGGCCAGGTATGGTTAAAAGAAAAATGGAATTCATCGGTTGTCCTTTACTTTGACAGTACGTTAACCCTATCTGGCTGGGCGATTTGGGGTGTACCCCCTATATATTTTCGCTATCGCTAAGGTTAGAGGGCTGAAACTGAACACACTATATATTTGGGTCAAGCTCTGCAAGAAAATGTAAAAAAAAAATTCAAGATGGCCGCCATGATGACGTCATTTTCAAAAAGAGCATTTCTGGACGATTTTTCGGTCAAAATTTCCGATTTTTTATTTTGTTTTTTCTTCGCAAAAACTGTATGATAAATTAATAAATAATAATCTGATATGAAATAAAATAGGTTTCACCCACTTTTCCATACAGAAAAGCAAAAATTCTAAAGAAATATGACAAAAAAACATCACTTTTCTGGAACCTCACATGGGCGCCATTTCGAATTTACCCATGATCCTCTGCTCGGGGGGTCATGCAAATAGTTTCAGAATGACCCCAATATAATAATCTAAAAATCACGGAGTTTCAGCTCTCGATATTTTTGTTGTTCCGGAGAGAGGAGCAAAAAACCAACAAGGGGAGGATTGGGGGCGGAAAGGCCCCCCCCGCCCCCCCCCCCCCTAGGCCTGGTAGGGTTAAGCTTTAGCTCTGTTGATTTAACAGGGACCATGTGTGATACCCCATTTTAGAAGCTCTTGAACTTGCTTGAGACATCACAATGTTCACGGGTTCGACTAAGGAATTTGCAATGACCATACATAATTCTGTTCAAAGAGATCAGTGCCAATGACTGGATCCTGTTTTAATCCTACCTGGCCTGGGGGAGGGGGGCGGGGGCGAAATGACCCCTTCCCCCCTACCAAACTTGTTGCGCTATCTCCGGAACGACAAAAAATGGAAAGCTGAAACTCCGTGACTTTATAGTTTATCATATTGGGTTCATTTTGAGACTATTTGCATAACCACACGAGCAGAGAATCATGAGAAAATTGAAGATGGCGGCCACGTGTGGTACCAGAAAAGTGATGTTTTTATCATATTTCTTCAAAATTTCTGCTTTTCCGCGATGAAAAGTGGGCAAAAGCTATTTTATTTCACATCACATTAATATTTACTAACTTATCATGCAGTTTTTGCGGAGAAATTGCATAAATATAAAATTCGGAAAATATGACTGAAAAATCGACCCAAAAATGCCGTTTTTGAAAACGTCATAAAAGCTGCCATTTTGGATTTTTTTTAACATTTTCTGGTAAAGCTTGACACAAGGGTATAGTGCGGTAAGTTTCAGCCTCCTAGCTCAAGAAATAAGAAAAATAATTAGGTGGGGGGGGGGGGGGGGGGGGCACAACAAGTCTCAAAAAGCCCAGGCCAGATAGGGTTAATTAAGAATCTGATTGAGGACTAAAAGACTGACAATTACAAGTGCTGGAGTTTTCATCATTTGACCTCAAATGACGTTTTGAGCACAGGTTTGACCCTTCGACTTAAAAAGACGATACCACGATTCTGTCTAAGAGACTGTCCTGGACTGGACCTTGGAATAAGGCTGGTTGTCAGCTTTAAACCTTTGTATTGAATTGACGGATTGCTAGCTTTGAAGAATTCTGACTGATGACCAAAATAGTGCAAGTTGCTAAATTGTGCAACATTTGACAGCTTTTTAGCTCTTCTGGCCTAATTGCTGACCCGTGAAAAGTGACGCCTGGACTACCGAACAAGATGAGTTTTTCATTTTTAAGAAGCCGATATTGGACCAGCACAGTTATAATTTCTGAATTTTTCAGGAATTGACCTTATTTGACCTATTTAAAAACCGAATTTCATTTAGAACCGATTAGCCAGGACAATTATCCTATTTCTGATCTTTGCTGTTGGTGGGAGCTTCTCTTAAAGAGTAGCACATGGACAATGGCCCCTGTGTTATCAAGCTAAGCATCATACTTTCTCATAACTGTTCACATATCATTTTATTTCGATGTGAAATATGGTGATGTTTTCTCTTTTGAAACGTTTTACCATTATTATTATTATTATTGGGTTATTATTATAACTTTTATTCAGAATTGACCTGAATAAATATCTAGGTCATATATATTAATTACATATAGGTATTTATACTAGACTAATGGTGCACCATTGACATGAGTCTATGCCATCACATGCGAATTTCTGGCTCGTGATTGTAGACCACAAACTAATTCATTGCATTCTGGGACGAAAGCAGGCAAGAAGAGGCGATGGCAATTCTACTAGACAAGGACCAGGTGACCCTTTTGGCGGGGAATCTTCAGAAGCATCTACCTTCTTCTGTCAGGGTAAATTTTATATTCAGTTATAAAAAATATATTGCTACTAGCGCGATAGGATGTCAACGACGTTGGGATTATGTGTACGCATGAAATTAACGATGAAACCCTGTATGTACATGTATATGCATTTTATGTTTGTATGTGTATATATATGTAGGTTAATATTACAGTAACACCTCTCATCATCAGAAAAGTCGGTCATTTCTTTTAACCGTCAAGTGTAGGCCTATTTACAAAAAACTAGCGGTATAATGCACCCGCTACGCAGGTACAGTCAATCCGCTCTTGCAGCACATTTGTTCAGAGCTGAATCACTTAAATCTGTGTGTGTTAAATTTTTGTAATTACAACTTTTCTTATAGCATGAATGTATACACAGCGATTCATACTTGCTCTATATCCCAACCACAACTGGTTGTGTTACTGGTAAAATGCGATATTTATTGGATTTGAGTAGACAATTGAAAGTTGGAGAGAACATTCAAAGCTTTGACTCGTCTTTTATAGGATGTTTTATTTTTAGAAGCCCCAAAGAAAAATGGCAAAATCGATCATTTCTGAAACATAAATATGGTTATTATCCACAGGTCATACGCAGAGTTGAAAATAAATTATGTTGATTGCTTCTAATTGAAGAAAGAAAAATAATTATTATTCTAATAGTAAATAAACTAACCTATATAACACATATAATTGTTAATTTTAGTCTGTTTATTTTGTATATCAAGACTGTAAATCAAGGCTGATTTTGATCGAATTAAATTACCACAACTTGATATATTAACCCGCAATATATAGTACCCCATCCCTTTCCGAAACCAACCCCATCTTATGATGAGCATATCAAAACGCAAATGCTTGATGAAGGTTTCATTACTACTTATTAGCGTACATCATAGCATCACTGCATATAGGTGCAACCGAGAGATACAGACGAACATTTTTCGCTCAAGAGCTCATGCCATACATGTATATGTCTAACCTATAGTCATTCCTTATCAGGACCTAGTGGGAAGCCTTAGCTCATTGGTAACAACGTTGTCCAAGAAAACATATCATCGATATGCTTATATCAGTGTCAGACGGCATCATGCTCAGTTCTGCAGTTCTACTCACTCTGCGCAATATCAGTCATCACGTTCAGGGAATGTTTCTATGTAGTTTGATTTTCCCATTAATATTGCGTAGCACAACATACCAACAGTATATATTCGAACGGGTGCACAATATGTTTGGGACATAGCTGTTATTTTATGAATATGGTCTATACATTATGTCGAATAAAGATCTATTTCATCAAACGCTATATAGACGATCTCCTGGCATCGGATATTCCTATATACATTGTAGGTCACAAACCACCACTGAATATTTGGGGTCCAAGATTATAATCAGGGCTTGACTTCCGGTGAACATTCATTTGACTGGAGCAGAAAAGATCTCAAACACTATGAGAAGAAACACTGCGTTACTGGTTTTAATACGGACATCTGAATTCCAAGAGGGGGTGGAATATACGACACGTTGATTGGCTTTTAATTCGATCAACTATGAGTATATTCGGAGAAGGCATGAGGTCAGGAATGCTATTCTCAAATCCTGATAATAATACAACTGATCTTCGTTATCTCAGACCGCTGTCTGTCATGGTACGGCTCTGTCAAACGTACGATGACTAAGGCTGATGGAGCCAATCGAATTGCCAACATTCACGCGAAGAGAAAACATTCCGCATGAAAGAACCAGCCCCACAAGGCTTTTATGTTCCACACACAAGAACATACGAACGTTTTGTACCCACCCCCCCCCCCCAAAAAAAACATTTCCGGACCAGTATACCTCATACCATTTGGTACCCCGACTACATTTTTATCCCACATAAAGAGACCAATACGGAAATAAAACTATATGTATATTGCATTTTACAGATATATTCTATGGCTAAGATTGTATCAGAAGGACGATGGAGAGGAGTTCGGTTCTGGGTTGACCGGTGGCCCGATCCATCAGTGGTCATCGGGTGTCCTGCCACAGGAGAACCCGGGGTAACTAAGCCAATAGTAGATATCACCTAAGTAGAAATAAACGTCTTAGAAACCAATGAACGTTCTGACACGTTGACTTGTCCATCTTCAATGACGATTTCTAGTACAAAGTTACCATCACCGTATCATAAGAAGAAATTTCTCATCCTGTTTTCATTTTATTTATTTGTAGGCGATGCAGGATGCATACGATATCTTCGCTGACGATCAACAGATCATGAAAACAATGTTAGACTTACCAGATATAGTGAACTGGGAGGACAGCCCATCCTTTAATGGTATGAAGTCTCAGATATTCTCAAGTCTTCCATCGCACCCTGCACATATAATAGTCCATGAGCTAGGACCCGAAATTTGACTTATTGGTACCATCTTGAGGGGCAAAGCTTCGTGATGTTTTTCTTATCACGTGATACCTGTAGGTGACAAAAAACCCTGCTGGCCATGTCAGAGTGGCAGCTAGTATCAAAAAGTGGGGCAATCCAAGATGGCGTCCCAAAAGCTACGAAAAGTCATGAGGATCGAAGAAAGATCTCTTGGTCAAGCTACAGGTCATTCTTTCTGTTCAATTCCTGTCAAATTTCACACAATGGCTGATCTAATATAGTGAAGCAGATCATGTGCTGTATGGTGTGGCAACATAGTCTGAATAATATGGCAACCAATGAACGGTAACCCTACCTGACTAAGGCGGGAAATCATGGGAATTCCACCAAGCGCCTCCACTCAAAGTTTCTCAAATTTGGCGATACATATCGCATGCTGATAGCAAAATACGAACATAGCGTGCAAGATCTATGGCGCTACGTTTCGTAACTTGTGTCTAATTCCGCTTAACCCGGGGCTAGGGGCCGTATGAACCCATGTACTTCAAGATCCTCATGGTTCTCATATGAACAGTCACAATCAAAGCGTGACTGAGATACATCTCTTTTTTTTTTAGATGACGACTCTATAACGAATATTATGGATTAAGAATACTGATCAGCGATACGGATTTGATATTTTTGGAACATCATGATGTCTTGCCGGCATCATTGAAAACTGTTGACCGCTTCTCTCTTGCAGGAAACAAGCCTATGTTTATGTATTCTATGATTGTCTTTTTGAATTTGGTGCTAATACTGTTATGTGGAAAATGGAATAGGTCTTTGGATTATGGACGCGGATATTCTCTAATGGACGACGGCTGGATTATGAATGACGGACTAGACGCTTGTAATTTAAAAGTTTTCAAGCTATTTCGGTATAGAAGACAGCTAGCAAGTTGAAACTTCCTGACTGAATAGTTTATGCCCGACTGAATAGTTTAGGCCATGTTTAGCCTAGTTGAGTATTCTAGGCGCAAATGTTCATGGGAAAATTCAAAATGGCGGCCGCATGGTGTCCCCAGAAACTCACATTTGTGAACTTAATAAGTTCATCTTTTGCCCAAGTTAATTTGGCTGTAAGCTCACGAAAGTAATTTATTTTGCCAAAGCTGAGTAGTATCTATCATTTTTATTAGTTTTTGCAGTTCCTTAGGAAGAAATATGAAAATAGAAACCAAATTAAAGACCATTATTACCTTCCAAGATCGTGATGCCATCGAGAATCCATCATGAGGGCCATCTTGGATTTATTGACATTATTTGGTAGAGCTCGACGGAAATATATAGTTTGGATAGTAACATCATGTGTAATCACTGAATATTTGGCAGAATAAAATCCCTTCAGCCCCCTCCACCCCCCTCCACCACCACCTTCCCCGCATACCACCCTACACATGTTTGGTAAGCATGATATAATTAAGAGGGAAACAAGCAGTTCTGCAATGAATCTTTCATCTTCATCAAGTAGCTACAAAATGAACAGTTCGCACGAGTCATTGTAGTTCGCTGTACAACTAATATTGGTTGTCATCACAATCGTCATCCTCAGACGTATCATCATCCTTATCTTGTTGAAAGTCCTCATCAGCCATGTTGTCACAGGTCTGTAACTTACATGTGACCGTGCATTTCAGGCCATTTGCCAGGCATTGACAATCGGGTAGCTGGCAAACTTTGATGCATTTGCAGGAATTTACTGGGACTGCTGACATCAGTGCAAGACATCACGCAATGTGGTCGTTTACAGATACAGTCACTACTGCCCCTCCGTCAGCCGTACCTCTGGAGCAAGCTATAAACTCATCGGTTTCGGTGACCCGTCCACACGACGGGTCCCACGCTTGGACACCGGGACACTGCAGTCCACACGACGGGTTCCACGCATGGACACCGGAACACTCAACTTCAGGGATCGTCTCATGACCTTTGACAACTCGATAGTCATCTTTCACACAAGCAACGAGTAGTGGTGGGGGTGGGGGAGCCCGGATCGTGGTTAGAATTCCAGGAAACCAGGACCTTACTCCACTGGACACAACCCACAATGCCAAAGACGGGCCGCCACACACCAGGATGACGGACAGCGGACAGCCTATCCCATCATCGAAGATAACTTATCCCGTCCAGACAAGATCATCCAGACGAAGTGGTGCCCCACAAAGAGGTATTCCAATAGATTTCCGTCGTTGGGGATAACCTCTGAGAGACGTGTTTGCGACAAGAGCCAAGGCAGAACTACAACTCTTCGTCAGCTTCATCATAGATCTGCAAATCCTGGCCATCGACGCCTCATTGATCAAGTGGGACAACTCCCTGAACTCCCTGGCCTATGCCTTCCTGCCAATCGCCATGATACAGGAAGTTCCTCTAAAGATCGCACAGCATGAGTCCGTCATAATTCTCATCGTACCACTGTGGCTGCATCGCAGTTCAGCGAGATTACCTCACAGAGATAGTTTTCATCTGGAACAGTTACGGAAACTACGGTATCAGCTAACCGATCTTCCACACCTCAACTGTACCAGTCGAAGTGGTCTTATTCAAGTGCCTGTCTCGAGGAATCCATCCCGTTGCTGCCTCTACTTTGGTAGTAACAGATTTCTACTCCATCTACATCTGGAAAGAAGTTTCAGATCAGTACCAGTGAAGTTTACAGATCAGCCCTAGTCAAGGTGTTACGTCCGTCCACGAGTGTGAACATTAGCTAGAGCCATCGAAAGATACGGATCAACCCTAGCCAATGTGTTACGCTTGTCCGAGAGGGTGGACATCCGTCAGATTTCTGCACTACTCCGAGCTACAGCATTACAACCTCGACGAACACAAACAGGTGGAACCTTTGCGGTCGTCCTGAGAGCGTTATTTAAGTTCATTCGAACTTTCTACAGCCAAGTCCAGTGAAAACACTATCTTACAGCCTTCCTCACGGTCTTCATCTTAGGAACAGGGATATCTGAATGGCACGCTTTGGAGAGAAATTACCACACTGGAGCGGAGGGTTGGTTCAGAACATTCTTCCGCCCGGTCCCGGAATTCCAACAAGGAATGAGCCTACTCGTTTTGGCCTTTGTGAACAACATCTATACTCGATTCCGGCACTTTCGGACTTCGCCTACGGATCGGAAGATTAGCCCCTTCTCTATCAAGTAGAGCCATCCGCCTTTATCTACTTTGCACAGATCCAGCAAGGGGATTCAGACGCCTATCATATCTATCACTATACTGGACGGTGACATCCGATGTTACCAAGTATATGATAGCACCCTGACTGAAGATGATTCACGAGGCGTATCAACTTGCAATGGATGCCCCTTCTCTACTAGCATCAGTATCTTCGCACGATTTTCTGGCACCTGTGGGGAAACCTATCGTCAGATGATATAGTCCAGTCCTGCGCAGGCACAGCCAACTCGACTTTTACCAGCTTCTATTTACGAGACATCTCGTCCAGACTGACAGGGTGACATCACTGGGACCTGTAGTAGCAGCCCAGCGCATAATCCACTAGCCCTCTCGTAAACAAAGGGGTGGGGGCGAACAACACCACAGTCAAGACTAGCAAGCAATTCCCAAGCCTGAGGTAAGTATACCCAACAGCCATGCCGGTGGCGGAGGGATTTCACAGAGCGGTCAAGACGACTACAACAACATGATCTACTAGTTCCACAGTAGTCGGCCTGGGTTCGGTATTTACGTACCCCCCTCCCCTTCTTCGCCGTCTTATTGGTTGCTCTTTGACATCCCTACGCTTCTCTCACGACAGGGGAAATCTCTAAGAGTGTTTTCAGGTTACCAGATCTAGATCATCACAGGTGGCTTACGCTGCATCTTGATCCGGGAACTACAGGTTCGGCGTCCCAACCACCACTGTTGGGAGTCTGGTATCAGTGATAGCAGGTGTAGATTTGAGCCACAAATATTTATAAACAATGTTCAATATTTTTTATCAAATCAAACCTGCTATCACATAAATGTGCCCATCCCGACCTCCCTTCAAGCTGCGACCAATATGTTCAATTTGAAAACCATCAGTGAAAATTGGGTCTATTACATATAGCAGCTTGTGGATTATAGCAACTATTTGCCGCCATCTTGGATTGACCCACTTTGTGCCACTAAGCTGCCGATCGGGCATGGCCAGCATGATTTTTTGTACTCTACATATATAATCTAACATGAAAATCACCATGACGTTTTGCCCCTCAAGATGGTACCAGTAAGTGGTCTAGCTCATGGACTATAACAAGTAAACTGACAGAATAGCTTTGGCGCAATCGGACTTTTGTTCCACTCAATATATTTTAGGTCATCTTCGAAATGTAATATCATGAGGCAAATATATTTAAGTTAGTTTGCCTAGATTTCCCTTGAATCGTTAGAAAAATTTAATCCAAACACAACAGCTCGATATAACTTTATTCATAACTTTTTGTCAACCTGGCAATGGGATTTTTGCGATTTGTATCTTAGTGCAACTTACGGGCGAGACTAAATTTGCTAAATTTGTTACATCTCTATTCGACTTGATGCATATATATATAACACGATTATAATGTTTATGAGTTCAGTAGAATATTTTCAGTTTAGCTCACTGCATCCATGTGCTGTTCTGGTAGCAGTGACGGCTTGTTCTATTTCAGCTAACTTAAATTTGCGTTTAAGGAATAAGTGTTGCTAGTTAGAGCATTTCCACAAAGTGGATGCTCTTATGTTTTCATGATAAACGGCTCCGCCGTATCCGCCGCCGTCGCCGCCGCCACGACTCCAAACGTGAATATCTCTGAAACCGTTAAATATTTTCGGGTCAAACTTTGCGTGCTATCTCCTTAGGCGTGGTAAATTTAACACATGGTTGTGTTTCGATAGCCGCTGCTCACTAATAGGTGGCGTTGTAGTCAGAGAATAGGTAAACCTTTCTGTGACGATTTCATCTGAACGACTGTTTGATTTCTATGAAATTGTATTACAATGGTCTGGAAGGATAGGCAATGTGCTGAAAAGTTTCTGGTGTAGCTGGCATAATTATAAAGGCACGTGTTTTGCGTTTCAAAAAATAAGTTTTTCTTGAAATAAAAATTTACCATTCGCTTGGAGCAATATTTAAAAACTGTTTTATTCTATGTTGCCAAGCATAAATGTAGGATTGCCAACATTATATTTTGCTTTGGGTGCGAACCAAATTGCTATTTAAAAGAAAAATCTCAATTGTCTGACTTAACTTCAAAATCTCCATAACCATTATCATGATTAAAGTTTTTTCCATTGCATTTTCATGTGCCATCTCCCTAGGGCTTTAGATTTCGCCTGCTTGACATGAATGCAGGTAAACATGTGTAACATCATATCTTCTAAACAACGTGTTTGATTTCCATGAAATTTATGTATAATGATCTTGCAAGAACTGACAAGCTTTTGGTGGTGTTGGCGAACTCATGGAGGCCCGTTTTTGCATCACAAAAATTGAAATTTACTTCTTTGAATCAGGGAAAAGTAATTCGAGTTTGCTGAACATGAATATAACATTCCCAGTGTTATAATTCACACCTCTTGTAAGCCAAATGGCCATTGTTTTGGAATACGTGAAATTCTCGTGACTCGAGTCCAATATCTACATTCCCCAGGCCACATCTGAGGAGTTGGCTTCATTATGTAGTTTCTTGATATTGTTCATCATTGGGTGGCACTATAGACAGTACACTTACATAGCACAATTTATTGGCATTTCATGAAGTTTATTGTCAGGCAGACAGAGGATTTCAAAGGACGGATGAAAGGATTTTTTCAATTAAAGGGCCACCTCCCATACGGATTTGCAGCCCATCAACATGATGCTTAATTTATATATCATTATACATTCTTTTTTACAATTCCTAGTGTTATCAACATTATGGTTTAAAAATGGATTGAAAGGACATTGGTGCTGTTAGCGCTGGCATATGTATTTGGCAATGGGATATTGGCAGCAAATATATCTAAATCTAGGCTACATCAGTCCCTGCTTACACACATAACTGAAATGCAGTCAGAGAAAATTTGCTGCCATCAGTATGGTTTGATACTGTATAGAGAATAGCAAGAGTTCAAGTGAACTTGTATTCAGGGCATTTTAGTCAAATACACATACTGTAACACTGATATTCCCCTTTTACCTTGCAGGACATCATATTGTATGCCTGTATGTTGACCATTCAGTGTAGGAGTTGACTAAGTGCATAATGCACTTTACATAAGTGGACTAGCAGACTGCTTGCTTCAACAAAGTAAACACTTCCTTTCCAGAATCAGTGCTACTTCTCTCTACAATACTGATATAGTAATTTGGTCCTGTTCATTGGTATGGCTATCCCAATTACATTTATTTAGTCTCCAATGGATGTGAAGCCCTGGGCTTCCAGATGTCTGGAGATGCATTCTGGCTAATTTTCAATGAATAAAATCACAAATTATCACTCAGTTGATCCCCAATTTCTTTGTTTTATGTGGAGGTTTCTAGCATTTATTTGAAACTCGAGATGTGAAATGGCACATACCATTGCATTTTGATAGCATAGTTAAAACTGTTGATTACTATTTTTTTGACTGAAAAAGTAGAAAGATTTTTGAAGTGGAACTTCTACATTCCTGCTATATGGCACATCCCACCTGGGAAATTGTTGCATGTACATCTAATTTAAGTAAAATGGTGTGTTCTGATGCATTTTGACAGGATATTTAGACTTTGGAGATATATATTGATGGACCAAAAGGAACTGAATTGTCCATGTCATCTGTCTGTCCGTCTATGTTTCTCTCTGTCTGTCCATCTTTCTTGTCATTCCACATATGAAGCTGGTGACGGATCAGAAGCCTAATGAAAATGACCGACCCTCACCTGTTTTATCAATGTCAAATTTAGCATTAGCAATAATTTTTAAAGGAGTGAAGATAGGCTCTCCAAATTCATAATACTCGTGCAATTGGTGACTGACTAGAGGTCTATCCCAGTTGACTGGACCTATTTTTTCAAGGAGTATATACTGTATATTATTATATAACATGAAATATAGCTAGGCTTTCTAAATTGATACCACATATGCAACTGATGATGGACCTGAAATCTGTGAATATGACTGACGTTGACCTATTTTCTCGAAGTCTAAAACTGTAGGTTAAGTGCCAACATGCACTTCAAGTTTAACATTGTCATCATCATTGTTGTGGTTGTGGTTGTCTTTCAGATTAATCTAGCGAATTTTGCATGTGTTGCAACAGCCTCATGCTTCAACAGTAACTTAAAAACATGCTCTATCGGCTGAGTTGTTGGAACACCCACCATTTCCAAGCTCTGACATACCGCATCGCTCCCAGAATATGGATACCATGACAGAGTGATCGATCACACAGCCAGTGAAGATTCCCGATTTACATTGAATGTCGTTATTGCCTAAGTATTATTTAGCAGCATTTTACAACAACAACAATTCGCTGACTTTTAGGGGAAAATTATGGCGAAAGGTAAGTTTATTTTTTTTTTGTTATTTGGCATTTTTATTTGGCGGCATTGTTTCAGATAGAAAACAGCAGCCTAATTCACACAACCAGGAATAAAAACGGGGTTAAAATCTTTATGTTCAAACTTTCCATGACCCATGAAACACAAAATAAAGTTGGTGTTGCCTCAAACTGAGTTTCGTCCATTGGTGAGAAAATCCCTTCTCAGGCAGCCGCACTACTACCAGGGATGATTCCTGATTGTTCATCCCCCAGAGGTATGTGCACACCTAATAAGGGGTGTGCCTAAATTGTGGAGATCTAAAGCCCTGAGAGTACCAAATCATGTATTACACAATTATCCGGGAAAAAGCTTTTCGCACGAGCTTTCATTGTAGAAGAAGGAATCACTGATTCAGAGACCTGATGAAAAAAACACGGCTGGGTGTAGGGTTTTGGGACTTTTCGTTTTCACTTTTTTCCGTTTACTCCAGGCATACGACAGAGACACTGGCCTGTGATAAATGAACTGGCAGAGAAACACGGGTTCACATTGGACTTCGACTTGTACTCAACGGATACCTACCTGCTAGACCCAGACAAGATGTCAGATGTGTGAGTATTGGAGAGAATTGTGGGGCAATCTGCCCAGATAAATCTTCGACAATTATATATAGCATTGGTTTGGAAGTCTTTATATCGCCACTGCATTGTACCCAATCACATCTTGTGACATTAAGCCAAATTCCCTCCCTCCTCCCAATCACATCTCAAGGACCACACGTGATTGTCAACAAACGGTTATGGTGTCTTTCTATTGCAGCCAGGTTATGGTGTTTCTATATTGTAGTCTGGTTATGGTGTCTGTGTATTGCAGCCACCTATTGATGTTTCTGTACCGCAGCCACCTTTATATTGTGCCGGTGTATTGCAGCCACGTTATGGTGTTTGTGTCTGTGGGGGTCATATGACTTCTTGTCAGTACACCAGCATCGTTTTCCATCCTTTTAATGTTGCGTTTAATTGTTACCTTTATAAGATGAGATTCTGTTGGTAGACGTTTCGTCCCCGAGGCTTGCCCTCTGTACATATTATTGTGATTGTAGTTTAGTGACTTGTTAACATGGTGGAGAATGAAGCGCTTGATCGGCGCCGGGCCTGAAATGTATTTATTCTGAATACCAACTTACATTCAATAAAATATTCCTTGGTTTGGGTCATTTTTTTAATATCTGGCGGTCAAATGGTTCATCATTTCACAACCGATGATTTTATAGGGCTATTACATCATCGCTCTGAAATATTTGTATCTAATACCGCTCAAGCCTGTGATAGGATCAGTGTGGTCATGTCATTCAATACGTCCACATGAGCAGCTACAATGAAAGCGTGACTGGGATACAATTCACCACAAGTATCACTTTTGCTTTCTGTGATGTTTTTAGAAATATGCTGTCAGTATATTTGTCTGTGAGGTCATATGACTTCTTGTCAGTACGTCGGCATCGTTTTCCACCGCCATTTTAGTGAAGGCGTTTAATTGTATCCACGGTATGGCGTACCCGTATTGCAGCCACGTTATGGTGTCTCTGCAATGCAGCCACGTTTATGGTTTCTCTGTATTACAGCGGCTCTATTTTGCATCCACGTTATGCTTTCTCTGTATTACAGCGTCTCTATTTTGCATCCACGTTATGGTTTCTCTGTATTACAGCGTCTCTATTTTGCATCCACGTTATGGTTTCTCTGTATTACAGCGTCTCTATTTTGCATCCACGTTATGCTTTCTCTGTATTACAGCGTCTCTATTTTGCATCCACGTTATGGTTTCTCTGTATTACAGCGTCTCTATTTTGCATCCACGTTATGGTTTCTCTGTATTACAGCGTCTCTATTTTGCATCCACGTTATGGTTTCTTGTATTACAGCGTCTCTATTTTGCATCCACGTTATGCTTTCTCTGTATTACAGCGTCTCTATTTTGCAGCCACGTTATGGTTTCTCTGTATTACAGCGTCTCTATTTTGCATCCACGTTATGCTTTCTCTGTATTACAGCGTCTCTATTTTGCATCCACGTTATGCTTTCTCTCCAGTATACCCTTACGAAAAGGAAGTATGACAGCATTAGAGTAGAAGTACAGCTGCAGTAGAAGCTTGAATTATGATGGCAGTATGACCGCAGTATACACTTCCACTATACTGCCTTGAAATAGCTTTTTCTGAAGAAGATACTCACATGTTAGACTGAAGTTGTGAGTTTTGGCAGGGTTGCAGAATTATAGTGGCAGTATATTGGCAGTATGCTGACATTATGTTAATTAAGCTGCTGTAACCCTTCCCTGAAGTATAGAGGCAGTGTTATGGCAGAGGGCTGGCAGCATAGACAGAAGTATATGGCCAGTATGGTAGCAGTATAGTAGAAGTATAGTGGAAGTATGACTGCAGTATGCTGACATTATGTTAATTAAGCTGCTGTAACCCTTCCCTGAAGTATAGAGGCAGTGTTATGGCAGGGGGCTGGCAGCATAGACAGAAGTATATGGCCAGTATGGTAGCAGCATAGTAGAAGTATAGTGGAAGTATGACTGCAGTATGCTGACATTATGTTAATTAAGCTGCTGTAACCCTTCCCTGAAGTACGGAGGCAGTGTCATGGCAGGGGGCTGGCAGCATAGACAGAAGTATATGGCCAGTATGGTAGCAGTAAAGTGGAAGTATGACTGCATCATAGTGGCAGTAGACAGGCTGAAGTATAGCAGCAGTATAAGATTGCCCTGTATACCAAGTGTGGTCTAAATAAAAATGGTATATACAAGCATCCTCTTTCAGGCAAAATTGACACATTCATGTATCATACACACATGAATGGTTGATATTACTACATTATAACATGGACATATGATGTATTATAACATGGTAGGCCTAAACATGTTTTGGGGTATAATTAAACTGATTACCCTGGCTGAAACCGCCCCCTATATTCTCACCATGATAAATTTTATATCAGACATGCCATAATGTTGGCCTCAGTATGTTTGAAAAATATGCAGTATTGGAAAAATATGGGGAATGGAATGAAAGGGAAATTCTTCCCATTGGCATCTAATATATTAATGCTACTTACATGCATCAGTTCATGAACAAAGCTGTACAGAGAAAAGAGTACTGCGAAGATCTGCTCTCCATGTGCCATACACAGCAACTGTGTGCTCACTGGAGGGAAATTCAGTTGACCTATTTTTCAAATTAATGAGGAATTCCTATCCCAGCATTCCTCTCACTGAAGTATAGCAGCAGTATAGTTTCAAGTTGAAGGCCTTTTTTGGTAAGGACAAGTTGTAGAAGTATAACAGCAGTGTACACAGAAAACAGCTAAACTTGTAGCAGTATAACAGCAGTATAGAATTTACATTTTTTGTGATCAAGTTGTAGAAGTATGACCGCAGTATACACAGCAAAAGTGTAAGTGCCAGAAGTATAGTGGCAGTATAGAGAAAAAAGCTGGAATTGCACAGAGTTTCAGAAGTATGGCCGCAGTAGAGGGGAAGTCTGTGGAAGTATAGTGGCAGTGTACACTGCCATAGAAGTATATACTGCTCTTCCGTAAGGGTAGCCACTTTATGGTGTCTCCTTATTGCAGCTACGTTACGGTGTTTCTGTATTACAGCCGCGCTATGGTGTCTCTGGGTTGGTGTCTCCACGTTTGATATGTCTTCATTGCAGCCACGTTGTGGTGTGTCTGTATTGCAGCCATATTATGGTTTCTCTGTGTTGCATCCACGTTATGCTTTCCCCATAGTCACATTATGGTGTCTTTATTGCAGCGACATTATGCTATCGCTGTATCACAAACACGTTATGGTTCATCTGTATTGCAGCCACGTTATGATGTCTCTGTATTGCATCCACATTATGGTATCTCTGCATTTTAGCCACGTTATGGTGTCTCTGTATTGCAGCCACGTTATGGTGTCTCTGTATTGCATCCACATTATGGTATCTCTGCATTTTAGCCACGTTATGGTGTCTCTGTATTGCAGCCACGTTATGGTGTCTCTGTTTTACTGCCACGTTCTGGGGTCTCTGTATTATAGCCACGTCATGATGTCTTTATTACAGCCACGTTATGGTGTCTCTGTATCACAGCTGCTTTATGGTACCTCTGTGTTGCAGCCACGGTTGGCGTCTCTGTATTGCAGCCGCTTCATGGTGTTTCTTTATTGCAGCCACACTATGGTGTCTGTGTTGTGGTCACGTTTTGGCCTATGTATTGCAGCCACGTTATGATGGCTCTGTTTTGTAGTCAGGTGATAAGATCTCCGTATTGCAGTAACGTTTTCGTGCGTCTCTTTTGCATTGATCTTTGGTGATGGACTATTGTTACGGTTTTCCGCGGCATGGTACGTGTGAATTAACAGTTGAATTATACATCCCAGGATAATTGTACTTATTTGTATACTCAGATGGATTTGTTCTGACCTCCTCTCCTTCAGGCCTTGCCGTGTGTGAAGTTAACCTATATTTGAAACCACTCTAAATTTGGAGCTTAAGGGAGCTTCTTGAAATTGGGGGCATACAAGGAACTGGCACAAGGCATTCCAAACAGAGAGGCATTGTGCGCCACGTTGGAACTCTCCATGGCATACTTTTTGGAACTCGGCAAAAAAGGACGGCTTATACCATTCCATGCAAAGGCACGAAGAGAATGACATATGCCTTTCCAATTGGAACTCCCCTCCATCCAGATCAGAACACTAAAGTTGGCATGGCGTATCCCATGTGGATAACCGGAATATGCCATATCCTATCAAGGAACTCATGCCCTAATTTCAAGATGCTCTCTAAGAAGTTCATCTATGGGAACTCAATATGGCATTATCTCCCCTTGTTATGTTTATTTTGAGAAAGTGTTGTCTTCTTCGAACGCGACAATTTGGCTGCTTTAGCTGGGAAGAGGTTGACTGCTTTGGTTGCGACTGGCTCTTTAGTTATGAAAAAGTTAATCTTCTTACTTTCGAGGAAGGCAGTTGAAGGTCAATATGTTGAATAATACAAATAACAATGACAGTGGTATTACAATCACAGTTCAGTTATGTCAAAAAATTATCTCAATCTATTCCATTATTTCTTTCTTCATGTTATATTTAGGAATGTTCCGGATGATGTGACTCTCGGTGAATTGCGCTCCAGTGACAGTGACTGGGTGATGGAGAATTGGTTCAGTGATCGAGAGGAGACAAGGACCTACATAGAGAGTCACATTAACTTCTTACCCACAGTATGTCTGTATGATTGTGGTGGCCGGCCTGTAGCCTATGAAATTATGGTCCGTGACGGATCTATGGGGATGCTGTATGTAAAACCGGAACATCGAAGGAAGGGATATGGAAAAGTTCTTGTTCACAATTTGGCAAGGAAAATGCTTGCGATTGGTTATAGTCCATTTGTATTGCTCACCCCAAATAACGAGGCCAGTATTAGGCTGCACCAGTGTATGGGCTTCGAAAAAATCTCAGATGACCGTCGAACGTGGGCATTTTGCAGTAAGTCCAAATAAAGAACTTATTCATCAGGCATATCACGGAAGCAACTTACGAACCAGACGCCTGTACAGCTACATGTAATATTTTACTGAAAAAATAAAATAGTCTGTTGTCTTCCCCCACGATACTCGTTCAGCAAATATATTGATGCTGTACAATATTAATATCGAAATAAGATTTTCCCCTTAGTTTACAGTCGTCGCCACAGGACTGTGTCTATTCTTAGGCAGAAATCTTTTTTATATATTTACTTGGCTTCGCTAATGTTAATACTTTTAGGAATCAATAGATGTGGGTACTTAGGATTGCCATCACAGAAAAGACGGTCGTTGTTTTTGAATCTCTTAGAAGGAATGTTGCAATATGTTGCTGTTAATGAAGAATTTATCTACATACATGTACTAGAGTAAACCGGAAGAAGAAAGCAAATGTGAGCATGCGTACTACAGAATGTGAGCGCATGTGAGAGGTTGATTAGTTTTTGGAAATCCAGAATGTCCACTTTCCTATTCAGTAATATTTTTTTCTAAATTTATAAACTTAGATCTGGAATGGTGGACGATGAAACATTGATAAAACTATTTGCTAATGTTCAGTAATCTGATCAGTAAAATGTTTATCAGAGGGAGGAAATTCTAAAAATTTCTCAATGACATCATTCGTCCTACTGAACAAAGAACAAATATGTATATATCATCGACGGGGTATGTTTTATATTTACGAAGTTTTTCCCGCATGTCAACGTGTTAATCTCACCGCATTCTCCCACTGTCAGCGTTTGTAACCTCATCTGTCAGCATGACTATACAATCTGATGCCATGAGTATGCCTTACAGAAGCTTGACCCAGTGAGGAGGGGGAACTGCTACATGTGATACGATGGCCAGTTAGTTTTGTTGGGATTTTTTCATCCTACATGATCCCCACTGTCGTTCAATGGGTTCTTTCCACATTAATCCTTGGGCAATGCTGCCTTACCCCGGTGTCGGCCACCATGACCTTCGGGTTCTTCTTATGTTCCCCTATGTTTATACCATGGAGCGTTTTTTTTCAACTTTTGATAACTGGTGTAAATATGATAATATTGATAAAATATGTGCCATCATTCCAAGAAAGGACCAACGGGCTTACATTTATGATAACCCTGCCAACTTCAGGTCGGAAATATATCAGTTATCATCGACTAAGAATATATACTTGGTTAAAGACATAGGGAAGCTCTCGGATTGACGAACCAAAGCAAAACGGCCAGCCAGGTGTCGGTGCACCGCCCGCTGCCTTCGAGGCCAGACAACATTGTCCAGGGATTAACTTGACATATTGTGGGATTTGCCCATTAATTAATTACCTATTACCCCACTTGTAGACCCTCTGCTGGGGGTAAAGTCATACAGATATATAGTGATTACAAATATTATATCGCGACCTAGATTGATTTAATGTACCTGAAGCACGTAACAGAACAAGCGATGCCAGTCTTACTAGACAAAACACAGCTTGCCTTCTTAGTGGAAATACTCGAACAACACCTCCCGTCATCAAGCAGGGTAATATTTGTATACAAGTATCAGGAACAAAACACAATCTTTAGTTCCAACACCCGAGTATGTCGAGCTCGTAATAATTAATCTGTAGAGCTCTACGTGCGGGTTATAATATGAAGAAGTGTGACGGAGATAATATTCTAATCCGCTCGTCCCGGAGAAGGGTTTATGGTTGCACAGCACCATTCATTTTGTCGACTGAATGAATATAGTAATTTTAATTACTAAAATTACTATTCATCTCAGGAAGTATGTATTCCCAATATTCGCGCCCACAAATGACTTAATAGTATAGAATGATGAAATGTCTTATTATTTACGGAGGTGTGTGAGGTGGTTTTTGAGGGGAAATGTGGCTTTTGATGACGTCACCTTCGGTTCGAGTTCACTTCCGGTCACGTGACTTTCGGATCACCGTGAATGCTCAGTGTGTACTTCCGGAAGGGCAATGGCAACATATCCTGGAACAGCTGTTTCGCACTTTGACCGCATTTTCAGAGCCTCTGTGGGCGGTAACCCATATCCTCTTCCATGTGAAGCTTGGTCTTCATGGTGAACCTATGTCTGGGACGGACCTTCACTTCAAGCGGCAGCTGGCTATTTTTTCGTAGATCGGTATAGCTGTTTTCCTACTGTTGGAATGCGTTTGGATGCAAGCCTGTTGAAATTTATCCCGCCCGGCGTCTTCAGTTGTTGCAGCGTGCGTATCAATAGCCGCCGTCACAAAATATCCCAATAGTTGATTTCCTCGTCTTTCAGCCTGGAGTGGGTAAGTAGACTCTCAGTATCTGTCGGTGCATGTATATTCTTCTGTTGTCGCATCACATCTTCATGTCATGGTGAATGTGCATTCGAACTCAGAGCATGTATAAACCATGTTGACAGTTAGACGTCGATTGGTTACGCCATTCGGGTAGGATTGCTTTAATAGAAGTAACACCAACTTCGGGTAGGGTTTGCTTTTATAGAGTTAACACCAACGCATATCTTAACACACTGGTGAGATAGCTCAGAAGCTAGTCTCAACGTCACTTCCATCAAGAGTAGAGAGATAATGGTCGAGGTATGTGTGTGCGATGACGTTATTTCAGCGTTATGGAGTTACGATAGAGCGTTAATGCGTTAACTCTACCAGACTTCAACGTTTTGGGACGTGTTCAGGCCTGAGAGGGACCATATCGGACCCCTAAATGTTTTTCTCAACCTTAAGCTAGGGGACTGACACTTAACACACCATAACCTTGCGTCACTCTCTACCCGAAAATGTGAAAAAATCCAAGATGACATTGACGTCATTTAGAAATGATGTAGTGGTCGATTTTTTTTCGGTCAGTTTTCGGGAATGTTTTATTAATGTGATTTCTTCACAAAAAATGCATGATAGATTAGCAAATAATAATCTGATATGAAATAAAATAGGTTTTGCCCACTTTTCCCCGCAAAAAAACAGTAAGTTTCAAGATAACGAATACATCATCACTTTTCTGGTTCCCAGATGGCCGCCATTTTGAATTTACCCATGATTCTCTCTCGGGGGGAGGGGGTGTATGCAAATAGGCTCAAAATGACCCCAATATGGTATACTACAACGTCACTGAGAGTCAGCTCTTCATTTATTGTCTTTCCGGAGAAAGAGTAGAAAGTTTGAAAGGGGCGGGGGGGGGCATAATGACCCTACTCCAGGTCTGGTAGACGTAAATATGTTGAGATAAGCGTTGTTTTTTGATGACATGTCATATAAAGTGCAGTTTTACTATTTTACCCTCCAGTGACGACCTCAACGAACGCTTCAAGTGGACACTATGCACGACCCATGTGGACCAAATGCAGCCCAGCTAGACCCATTTGACTGGGTGTAAAGTTGATTTTTCCGCATTTTAGTTTCTCTCGGAATCCTATTTTGCATCCACCGGCGATCACAATATCCACCTTCAGGAAGTGCACAGTGCGAATGCTAGGTGACCCGAAATTGACTCGCAACCGGGAGGGACGTCATCACAAGCCACATTCCAACCTCCGCTACCTTCTCTCATCCAAAAATACTAAGAGATTTCACCTTTCTATACTGCTTACATTCCAGCCAGAAACACTGATGCTGGAAGATTTACTGTCCTGTAACTCCCAGAGTATTGATAGTTTTGACAATATCCAATTGGTAACGTCAGTTTCATAAAACAGCAATGCACGGAGATGTTCTAGTAGTAGTTTTATAGACCCTAACTTTCCAATACAATGCGAGGTTCTCCATTCCTGTGTGTTGCTCGTTACAGTTAATAGTTTAATTAGGTAACGAATCCATGTGTGCATGTCAATGTCAGGTAATTGTGGAATACTTTTTCACCGAACAGAAAGGGTCGAATTAGTAACCTAACACAAAGGGGTGGTCACCTCCCGAACATTCATATGTATCCGCCCACAAGTAGGTTTTATGTGTACAAATTGCGAATTTTAACAAATTATGAGATTATTGGTGATGTGATATATGGTCTGAACTGAAGGCTCAACGAATATAACCTTAATGGGAACGTCTCCAAGATTCGATTTTCTGAAAATTCAAGTCGGAATATATAGTTGAGGTGCATACGCTGCTGTCGATATTCAAGGCCAGTTCAAATGTTCAGTATCATCGTTTGGTGATAATACTCACACACTTCTTCGCCTCGGCCATATCTGTTTGTTTGGTCTTGGTTTTTATTCAATCGCCTTTTCAATGCAACTTTTAACAGGTAAGTTTATAGGACTTACGGTGTAATGCCACCTGAGGGGTCAATGCATATAACTTTAGCACGAACGTTTCCAATTAAGATTCGACGTCTGGTTCCGAGATGGGCTTCGAAATACCATCGTCTAGTCCGCCATTCATATCAGCCCTCGTCCATTAATGAATTTCCGCCATTCATATCAGCCCTCGTCCATTAATGAATTTCCACGCCCATAATCCAAAGACTAATCCATTAGCACCAAATTCAAAGGAAAACAATCATAGTATACATAAACATAGGCTTGTTTCCTGCAAGAGAAAATTGGTCAACAGTTTTCAATGATGTCGGCAAGACATCATGATGTTCCAAATATATCAAATACGCTGATCGGTATTCTTAATCCATATGATTTTCATTGCAAAGTCGTTATGCTATATCTGTCAGCTTTGATTGTGTCGCTCATATGAACACTATGAGGATCTTGAAGTACATGAGTTCATACGACCCCTACACTGCGAAACAAATGTGTTGAAGCCATTTTAGCACCAGAATTGTGTTGAAAATAACACAAATTGTGTTAGAATCAACACTAATTTGTTTTGAACTCAACACAATTTCGTGTTGATATATGAAGCTTAACACAAAACCATGTTGATTTCAACACAAAACATTTTGTGTTGAAGCCATTTTAGCACATAATTGTGTTAAAACAACACAATTTTTTTCGCAGTGTAGCCCCGGGTTAAGCGGAATTAGACACAGTTTATGAAACGTAACATCATCGATCTTGCACGGTACGCTCATATTTTGCTATCAGCTTGCGATATGCAAAATTTGACTGGGTGTAAAGTCAAATAGCCAAATAGTGCGATAGCCAAATTTGAGAAACTTTGGAGTGGAAGCGCTTAGTGGTAAAGCCATGTTCAATAAGTTTCTGCAATATTGTTTTGACTAAAATCGTCACATTTTACACAGGAACTAGCAAATGCTACTAGGCGAGATATGTATTCGCCATATGCATGCACCACCAGAATATTACTGTACAGGAACGATGTCGAAATTGTAATCATTTCCCTCGTCGTAAAGTCGACCAGATAGAAGGCCCGCTTCATTTTTATAGAGAAATAGGTCTAAGTCGGATGTGCCGTTAGGGCTATATGTCTCTGTTGTTCAAATCCAGTGAATGAGGAGAAATGGGCTTTGAAATGATCGGTTTTTGAAAGCGCCTGCAAAATGTCCTGTTCATAAGAGAACAGATAAAAATGATCAGCCAAAATGGGTACACAGTTAGTACCCATTGGAATTACAACACATATAAGGGAAGTGGGAAGAGGTGCCGACATACTGACTGCGTCACATGACTTCACAGAATAGTCTTCTGGTTAACCTATTCTTAAGCACATACCAAGAATCTAACGATTCGTGATATGTGTTGTATCTCAGGTACGCTTTTATTGTACCTGTTCATGTGGCAACTTGGATGATATGACCACACGGCCCCTAGCACCGGCCTAAGCGGTATTAGATACAAATCTAGAGAGCTATGATGGGAACATGCTTTTGATATGTTGTGTTGCCAAATTTCAAATAGATATTCTTAATGAGACATTCATGCAACTCTATATACAAAGAAACATCTCATAACATATTATTATTACTAAACTGCCATTGATTTCCAATCAGTCAAGAAATTGTACTATACAATAATCTATGGTATGAGAAGGGCAATAAAAACCCCTGATATTTTGTTTTATTTCACATTATTAGAAACTCCGACGGAACCAAATTTTCTCTTTGACTTGCTGTAGTAAAGTGCTGACGCGGAATTATACAGAAATGAGGAAATATGGAGCCTTCCTTGATTTCATTGGAACAGTCATCCCTCTCATTTGCTTTCGAGAAGATCCGTTCTGGGCTTTAAATATAAATAGTCAGGGCAATAATGGACGTTGGCTGGAAGTGGTATCATATTCCAAATAATATACAGCCAACAGACGAGAAACTGTGGTCGGCAGAGTCCCTATCATGTCATATATTTACAGTTACTTGGTATTGCTAAGTGTGTATCGGACGGACGATGGCGAGGATTTCTGTTCTGGGTGGACCAATGGCCCAATCCATCTGCTATTGTAACTTGTTCTGAGGCTGGAACACCCGGGGTAAATATGCTATTTTCACCATCATTTGATCCTATCGAGTGAGAACAGTTATTTATTAATCTATTATTAATTGATTACACCTGAAGGGTTGTAATATTCTGTGGTGGAAATCCGTGTCCATTAGATGCGAAATTGAGTAGACAGACGCCCTCTACAAAAAAATAAAAAAATAAAATTGCATCATTAACACCACAATCTAAGCAAGACTGAAATAAAAATACAAGCTGATTTCTCAACAGAGAGAAATAACCGCTTTAAATGAACAAGGACAGGACGATGTTTCCTATCGCTAACAAGTATGTATTTAAGTATTTATTTAAGCTGTTGTCTGGAGTGTAAGTGACTTAGTCATTAGCGTACATGTAATCCCTTCCCCATAAACCTGACCAGGCCTAAGGGGGCCATGCTGGACCTCCCTCCAGACTTTCTAACCTATCTCTGGAACGACAAAAACGTTTATCATATTGGGGTCATTTTAAAGCTATTTGCATTACCCCTGAAGCAGGGGATAATGAGTAAATTCAAAATGGCGTCATTTTTCTTCAAATTTCGTGATTTTCCGTCATGAAAACTGGTCAGAAACTATTGTATTTAACATCCAATTATTATTCACTAATTTATCATGCAGTTTTTGCGAAGAAATTACATAAATAGAAACATCTGACAGAAAAATCGACCAAAATATGCTGTTTTTAAAACTGACGTCTGTGACGTCATCAATACGGCCATCTTGGATTTATTTACATGTTCTACTAGGGGTGAACTCCAGAGATTCCTCCATTCGGCATGGAATAGACTAAGGGTCCGTTTTTCGCCCACCAATTGTCGTAAAATCGTCAACCCAAATCACTTATATGTATATATTTTCTGAAAGAGCATGATTAAACTATTATTTTAAGACATAGCACTGCTATGTTATAGAAAAATGAATCTCGAATATTCCCCTCCAAGCTTGCTTCACTTTTTCCTAGAAAACCCCTTAAAATGTCGAAAAATGATCAAATTCAGCTCAATTTCCAGAAAAATATGTAAGAACCATTCCAATTAAACTTGTTACTCATGTTCCCTGGTCCGGTCTCGACTTAAAAAGGCAAAAAAGTGGGGGTCAACCTGCCAGTTTTTGGTCAGATTTTCTTCCCGTAAATGAGTCCTGAATTGTATGCACACCCAAGGGGCATAACTGGGGCAGGACAAAATTTACTCCACGATCCCGATCAGCGTGTAGACGAAGCCAGCCATCGATCTGTACGTGCTCGTTTGCAGCGTTGATAATGCTGAATAGGATGGCATTATAGATATAAGCTATTAAGAAGACAAGAAGAATTATGATGTAGCAGAACACGGGCAGTCTATCGTATTATGAAATCAGATCCGGGGCCATTACTACGAAACTATGGAGGACCACCTAGAGCGTGACACAGATATACAGTGTGGTCAATCTTAATAAATTAATATCCTATCAATGCTGCCCAATCGTACATGTCGCTATATAGGATCTTACGTATTTCAATTGAATTTGGTGTTCTGAGCGCCCATACCATGGATATTTAATAGCATTATGACATCATGTTCGCATCTGGACTCATCCATTTGCAGTCGGGGAGGGGACATAGGTTAACTGTGTTCATTTACTCCAATGTTTACACCAAAGATTAGTCCATATATTTACCCCGTATTATGGCGCCACAATGTCGGGACCGCGGCAACATGAAAAGACACCCCGCCAGCGAGCCGGCTAATTCGGCTGAGCCAACCAAAAATTCTTTGTCATCAATGTTCCCTTCAAAGAACTATGAAGCGTTCTCGGGATTGGTTAACACGCGAGTTACTGCAAGCCTGTTAGATTCTACAAGCGACAGTATCCAAATGGGGAGCAGATAGGATTTAATTTTAATTAGATTGACAGTGTGGTAAGCTTCAACCACTTAGCTCGAGGAAAAAGAAAAATAATTAAGAGACCGAAATGGCGCCACCAGAACTAGACAGGTTCAAAAAAACACAGACTAGGCAGGGTGAAGCTATCCGCCCCAAAATCCGTGTATAGGTGATGTTTATGCAGTGAGTTCGATCCCCCGAAAAACACAACCATTCAGAACACTATAATTTTTTTTGTATATTTCCTTTTGTCACTTCAATTTTATTTGGTTGATGCTTCTTCGTTTAGGTAATGGCAGATGCACATAACATATTCGCCGTTGATCAAGTGAGCCTGAAGACGTTGTTGGATGGCCCAGACATAGTGAACTGGAAGGGCAACCCCTCATTTCATAGTATGGATCTCCTAACGTTTCGTATCCCTGTGTCACTGTATTTGATTCTCTCTCGGTATACATGTGATACAACTAAAGCTTTAAAGAGGAACACAAAGCATGAGCCCTGAAACAGGATTTTGATCATGTCACAATGCATATTTCAACGTACATTTTAGAATACCGGTATTTCATTTAATTTTGTACAATATGTATTATGAATGCAACTACTTCAGGCCTGTCGAAAAAAAAAGAATAAATAAATAAACAAAATACAACAACATTATTTTTTGTTCTAAGTAGCATCATGTCACGTTAATATATATTTAGCTTTTCATCTAACAAGCTTCGGATTTACATTATATCTATCTTCCGTTCAATTTACATTATATCTACCTTCCGTTCAATTTACATTATATCTATCTTCCGTTCAATTTACATTATATCTATCTTCCGTTCAATTTACATTATATCTATCTTCCGTTCAATTTACATTATATCTATCTTCCGTTCAATTTACATTATATCTATCTTCCGTTCAAGAAATACAGTAATCATTTATCTGTTTGTCTGTATACTTTCAGGCATTGAACAGAAAGACTGGCCCTTGATAGAAGAAATGACACTGAAACATGGATTGGTGGTAGATCTTGGTATTGATGGTGTCGGATCATACTCAGCCGAAATGTACAAACTTGATGATGTGCATCAATTGCCAGACATGTAAGAAATGGAGTTGGTCATTGTATAACAACTCATTTTAGGCATCAAATAATGCATTTGACATATGAAAGTGATTATAGGTACATATGAGAAACGAGGACATCCAAACCTCAGACCATTATCATGAATAAGTATTATTAATAGAACCCCTGAGCCTAAATGTTAGGGTTAGACTAGTTCCACGATAGAGGCAACACATGCTGTGATAGCTATACCAAGCCATCTCTGCAAAATTGTATCAGTTATCAAGCATATTATATATAATAGGTTAAAATAAATGTAGACAATAAATTTCACCTGTTAACCTCTCATATTTCAAAGTATGTGTTCCTGATTTTCTTTTAGATTCCAAATAGATTCACCTACACACTTTTCTACACTGTTCTCACCAACGATTGCAATAGATGACAAAAGTTGAATATGAGTGCAGAATCAAGTAAAACAGTTATTCAGAAAACAAATGGATGAGGAGAAGAAATAGTTCAAAAAGTCATTTTTTTAACGACAATATGGCATGGCCACACGCTGGAGATGTGGTAGCACGTGTGTTCATTGGACGAGCACAATAAGAGAATTGCGTCGAATATCTGTCCTACAGGAATATTCATGTTAATGGAGAGGAGATGGTTCGGGTCTGTCGTATTCAATCTATTTCTTACTGTTGCGTATGAATGAATACAAATGAGAACAAGACAAGATGAACAGTTAACACTTGAATAGTTATAAGAAAAGACTTCTTGAAAAAGATATTTTAATAATGACACACCCCTACAAAACCTTCTCTATGGCGACATCCCATTTGCATTATCCTAGAATGACGGTCAAGTGGGGTTCTCCGTTTTACACCTTCTTTAGCCAAAATAATAGAAATAATTTGTTTCGGCTGTAATTGTAAGTAATTGTTCTCTATCATATGTATTACCTTCCAATCGAGAAATACAAAAATCGTAAGAAAAAACCATCTTCCATATATGGTAGGTCTAATATGTTTAAAATACACGATCGATTGATTGGATTTCATATTCTTCATGCACAGAGATGCTCCAGATGGTCTTACTTTCGGTGAAATGCGCTCAGATTACTGTGATTTGGTGATGGAGAATTGGCCACACAGCATTGGGAAGCAGACAAGGAATTACATATGTGACCAAATCATCTCATTGCCCACGGCCTGTTTGTATGGTATCGATGGTCAACCTTTAGGTTACGAAATGATGTGCAACGATGGATCTATGGGAATGTTGTACGTGAGACCAGAACATCGAAAGAAAGGATACGGAAAACTTCTTATTAACAACTTAGCGCGGAAAATGCTTGCAATTGGGTACCGTCCATTTGCTTACCTGCACCAAGACAATGAACTCAGTATCAAGTTGCATCAATATATGGGATTCAGGAAAGTTCCAGGTGGGTGTCGAAAGTGGGCAATTTACAAGACCGACCAGAAATGACGGATCAATGTTTTCCACGTATAATGTCGAATATGAGCTCGAATGAAAATCCCGCCAGCTACATATGCCATTCATGTGTTCCTTAACTGTATCCTACTTTCAGGATTAATAGTAAGCATTCTTAATTACGAAATAACTGCCTGTAACTGGGTATTGCTGATTTGTACCCCTGAAAAAGGCAACTATCAGAGTGCTCCAGTATATGGAATTGGAAAACATCCAATCCACTGACCATCGAGCTTGGGCCAATTTTGAATTAAGACCCAATAGAGAATTCTATTTATTGGTAATATAGAGAACTCCACAGGGCATATTTGTTCAATGCTCCGGGTTATCCTCTTGTCATGACTTACTTGATTATCAAACACGCTAAAATTACAGGTATAAAAAATTATCATCAAATTCACATTTTCGATAACTGATTTGAAAAACATGCGGGATGTCTCGTACTGGTTGGAATATTGCCTGTTCGTTGTGTAGAATTGACTTTCTTAGTGAAAAATGGTGGACATGAACTAATGATGCATAAAGGGGGATTAAGCTGTGTAAAGTGAGTTTGATATTGGACACTCAGATTTCACAGGTTCGGTTTACAAATGATAAATATTCAATAATAGATAAATTGTAAAATTTGGAATCTGTTTTCTTTTTAGCTTTTGTTAAAAGGAATACACTTCAGATTTTAATTACTAATAAAAAGTTGTAAGTTTATGTAGTTTTTCTTCAATTTGGGAAAAGATATAATAAAGGAGATCACTCGGGTTTTGTGATAGTGTATCACGGAAACTGTCTTCTGTCCACATAAAAATTCTCTGATTATCACCCTTGGGCAGAAAAAGTGGCATCTCACGTGGATGCAGTAGTATTATCTTATTGTATCATGAGTATATCTCGCCATTTTCACAATTCTCTACAAGAAGCACTTGGTAATGCCCAAAGAATCCCTTCCAATTTGCTGTTGTAATTATCGTCGACTTTGTGCCCTCTTTGTGCTAAAATTGCCAAATATTGAATCAGATACGCTAAACATGAATGATGAAATAATATTTACTGTTACAGCTATCTGTCTGTGTTTTTATAACTCGATAATCACGCGATGTAGAGATACAATATATGCACAGTTCGAAATGTATTGATCAGGAAAGTGATACAGGTATATTTTGAACCGGCTCGAGAGGGAGAGGGGGGAGGGGGGGGGGTGGTAAGGAGAAAGCCTCGCCCATATTACTTTTTCCTATGTTATAAGTACATAATCGGCATGAGACTGGTGAGGCTGATACCTTAAACTACCAAAGTATTACCATGTGTATCTACAATGTATATCATCTTTCTTCTGTATATTTCAATCTGCAAATCATGTATGTGTTAATTTTTATAATAAAAGTGCCATAGAATGGTCCGGCTTTTGGAACAGAAGACAAAATAGTTTCACCACGCACCTATATACATCACCCATTCTTAACTCAGGAATCACCGGATGTACAGTCGCGATTCATATCCCACCGGACAGCTCTCGCAAATGGGAGTGTTATGAAAGTTTTGTGCTGGACAAGTGCAGAGAAAACCACTAAAGACATGTAAATGTATTTCCACATGTAAAGCCTGGAATTTATTGAACATTTAATCTTTAATTCTGCCTCCTGTACTTTCCAAACTGTAAATATTAAATCAATGATTTTTATTCATAAACATGAAATACAATTTGACCTACTTGCCGGCATAGTGGGCCATTTCATCGCTAGTATACGTAGTTTCACATGGCCACAACATGTCATATGTAGACATAACAAAAAGATGTTTACCATGAAATTGTTCACCAAAGATACAAAATTGATTTTTGATAGCTCTTCACAGTTTTGATAAATATGCGCCATCAATTTCTTATAATTACCTATACATGCAGAAGTTACAGGGTATATGCATACTAGCCTTTGGGTGAATTTGTCAAAACTGGCGTAGTTGTAATGAACAGTTCCAATTATTGGATGGCAGGCGTCAACTTTAAGGAGTAGTACATTGTCCAGTTTTAACAGATCATTAGATGTTATATGTCAGGCTGCTCAGAATAACAGATGATCTTTAATACAGCCTTGGTGATATTTGACTGAAAGGCTCACTTACACTTGAAGCCTCACTCCTAATCCTAAGTTTCGTATCTTTTGATTCCACAGAACAGAGCATGATGAGGGTTTCCTCTGCTTATATTAATTTTCAAATTGGGAATCTGTATTGTTTTCAGATTCAGTTTTTAAGAGTACACTTCAAAGTTTAATTGCTAATAAACAGCTGTAACTTTATGTAGTTTTACTTTCTTTTAAAAGTCCATTTCGAGATAGGTAACTCAGGGCACCCTCGCTGATGGGCTGTTTTCCCAATTGTTTGAATTTGGTGTAAAAGACGATGAAAACGAGCCGGAGGTGACGTACATGTATCAAACGCACCCCCCTTTTTGCCCGTAGATTGAAAATGCGAAAATTATGTAAGATATCAAACCCCAGTTTCGCATTGAAATACGCTAAAATGCAGGTCATCAAGCGTAAAAATCCAAAATATGGAACCCCCGGACTCCCCTAGCAGAGCTGCCAAGCTTTGGTGAAGAAATGAGTTTCATAATGAATGAATTAATTTTTGCCCGGGGGTCTGGGGCTCGCGCTAGACGTCCTCAGATGCTCTGAAACGCATCAGGCGCATTTCCAGACAAATTTCCATCTGAGATTATGTCATTTTTTATCGAAAAGTTGTCAAAAATGTTATACATCCCTTTTCATGAGAAAATGAGTAGATTTAGTCTTTTGACAAAATATTCTATGAATTTGGGGAGATTTCTAAACTTTTCCGTGAGACCGGGAGGTTAGTCCATATTTCTTGAGACTCCCGGAAATTCTGCGAAATAGAAAATCAAGGGCGGGAAATCACGGGGGGAGGGAGGATCCGGAATTTTCTTCTGAGGAATCAGCGAACCCTGGAATTCCAGAGTAGTCGAGCAGTCGAGAGTGCCCCAACAGGAAGTACGGCCCGTAACACCAAGATAACATGGGCTGAGAGCGGGATGGCAACGGACAGTGGAGAGATGCCGGGGATATATTGAATGGGATTTACACCCGACAATCTGATGCATAAATTTTTCCAGCCTTGCCTTGCAATTTCTTCCCAATGGCTTGAAGTATTTTCACCCACTTGTCGACCAAGATACGAGAGTAGTATATAAAAGCTAAATTCTGTCGCAAAAATGAGGCTGAAAAGTGAGGCTGATAACGTCACGGATGACGTCACCTCCGTTGACGTCACATCCGAGTCAAAGTTCACATCCGGGTCAAAAAGTCTCTTCCGGTCACCTGACGGCCTAGCAAGAGTTATCTTCCCCTACATAAGACCCAAGTGACATTCAATGTTAATCTCCGGTGAATGCATGTTTGGGGAAGGATTATTGGGGTGGTTATTCTTTCTTTGTTGTGGATTTTACTATGCACCTTGTTTTTTTCTGTCTCGAGCTGTAGAACACGATATGAGAGTTGCCGTCGCCATGGGTTGAATTTCGCTGAAAAGTTATCGTGCGTATGCGTAGTGAATATGCAGGTCCGAGGTGAACGTTTGCGGGTCGCGGTGGACCAATATTTGCCTGATTGGGTCGCCTGAGAAGTTCTAGTGAAGCATTCGTGTGTGACCATCCCACTGGATAGGTGTGGAGTCGAAGTAAGGCTATGGAGCGCATGCACAGGCAGGGAGTTGTGTGAAAGTGGGCTGTGAAAGAAAACAAGTTGCCACACCCCATACCACAAATATCCATCAGTGGGTTTCCAAGGTGCCAGGCCATTACAAGCGTCTGGTCCGTCATTCATAATTCAGCCGTCGTCCATTAGAGAATATCCGCGTCCATAATCCAAAGACCTATTCCATTTTCCACATAACAGTATTAGCACCAAATTCAAAAAGATAATCATAGTATACATAGTCGCCCACTGCGACGGAATAGGCCTAACATGTCCACCCCAGAATTGCCTGAACTTTTCAGCGACGTTCAACCCATGGCCTCCAGACCCCTGCCATTGGGTTCTACAGCTCGAGACAGAGAAAGCAAGGTGCCACACCCCACATCGCAAATGTCCATTGTCCACTGCGCCGGAAGGGACCTAACATGTCCACCCCAGACCTGACTGAATTTTTCAGCGAAATTCTACCCATGGCCACGAGACCCCTCCGATCGTGTTCTACAGCTCGAGACAGAAAAACGAGGTGCCATATCCCATAGTAAAATCCACAAAAAATGACCACCCCAATACTCCTACCCCAAACATGCATTCCGCGGAAATTAACATTGGAAGTCACTGGGGTCTTATGTAGGGGCAGATTGCTGTTACGTGACCGGAAGTGACCTTTTGACCCGGTTGTGACCTTTGACTCGGATGTATCGTGCCGACATAGTGACATCATCAGCCACGTCACGCCACCAAATCAGTGGCAGATAACTCTGGGCGTACGAAGATTCCCGATGATTGTCGGAGATGATCGGAGATGACCGAGCATTGCCGAAGATCGTGACCGGAAGTGACGACATCAGCCTCACGTTCAGCCTCATTTTTGCGACAGAATTTAGCTTTTATATACCATTGAAGATATTGACAGAAGAAGAAGAAGAAAAAATATACAAAGTTATCTGATATTTACATATATTTCTTACCGGAATGTAATTTTATTCAATGGACTGTCAATCGGGATTAACCCAGTTAAGTATAAGAACCCAAATCAAATTGACCAGCCAAAATTACCGAAACTAGTGATATTAGAACAATTTTGATTCGAATTCACCGGAGAAATACATGAATGAAAAGTTAATATTGAAATTGATTTGGTTAATATTTTCAAGTACTACATAGGGAAAATAGTGGTCCAGTACTTTTTTTTTTGGACACTTGTCGTTCGCTTTTGGACACTTGTCGTTCGCTGAATTTGGGGTTCTTATATCGTACTTAACTGGGTTAAGTCCAATTGAAAGTCCAACTGACTAAAATTAAGTACAAAATAAATGTAAATATGAATATTTTTGTTTTCATCTTTCTTCTTCAATATCTTCCTCGTGTCTAGATTGACATGTGGGTGAATTTTCGGGACTACACTCCAAGCCACTGGGAAGAAATCGCCAAAATAGGGAAACTGACAAGGGTTGGGAAAATTTGCAGGTATAAGACCTCCCATACCGCAGTAGAGAAAGGCCCCACCGGAGCTATATATGTCTATGTACATGTACTTTATCTCTGTAACTTGTTTGGGGGTTGGTGGGAAGGGGAGGTAACCTACCTGGATAATCCACCTATAAATATATTATTTTTTGTATAATTTGTTCAGATGGACAGGATTACCATGGTAGCTATAGAATACAACCTCTGTTTTTAGGCTGTACATTGGAACACGTAGAAAAGTTGAGGGCGACTTGGGTCCCCCGCAATATGATGTGCCATCCCCTCCCCTCATTACCATTACGAAAAAATGGGAGAGATCAAGGACCACCTCCTCCTTCCTATAACTTTGACAAGTGCATTGAAATGGGACAGATATGTTTAGGGAATCATCTGATATTCCTAAGTTTTCCCTCCGCTCCAAGTCTTCAAGAGTATTGTATGGTGTTCTGTTTCGGTCACTTTTACGTCGCGCGTCGCAGGCGACGGGAAGGGGGACGTCGCCCACGACGTCGCCCTTCCCGTCGCCTATCCCGTCGCGTTCTTATAATGTTGAAAGATAGAACGCGACGCGACGTCGCCTTTTTAAACGCGACGTCGCCCTTTCCGTCGCGCGTCGATTTTATGAACACGACGCGATGGGCGACGTCGCGTTCTTATAATATTAAGAGTTAGAACGCGACGCGACGTCGCCCTTCCCGTCGCCTTCCGGTATTTTAGAACAAAATCGAGCTGCGCATGCTTAGAGAGCAGCTATTGCGATGTGGATCGTATGGCGAGGCCGTCATTTCATGAATGATCTCTGCCACTATCGATGAAGAAAATGTCAGCGTAAATGAATAATGATTATCCTGCATTATCGTATAGCTTTAAAATGGTGTTAAATGTTAGTCCATGCTTGGAATGATACCTGTTATGAAGTTATCTCTCGGAAAGTCTGCAACTCGCTGTGTTGTACTCCCACATCCGTACATCGTCTTGAATTTCTTTATTCCCATTGGATTTACGCTTGTATGTGTGTGTGGCTTTTATGTGTTTGTGTGTTTTCATTTTTCTGTTATTCTAATATACCTTCTAATGTGACCACATTTACCAGGCCATTGAAAATATCCTTTTATTTGCTGCTATTCAACACTGTGTACCGTTACTTAACCTGTCACGTCCCGAGATTGTAGTGCAGATCTATAAGCTTTCAATTTAGCGGAGAGAGATAATCCTATAACTCTCAAAAGAAAAAAGAGAGAAAATTATGATGGAATTGAAGTTATTTTACTGTGAGTAGTATATAAAAGCCCGATTCCTTAGGATTTAAGGGCAGATAACTCTGTTTGAACAATTTTTCCGAAGATAGCCGCCAGAGGGCGCCACCAGACTTGTGACCAAAAAATACCTCCGAATACAGGAGAGTTCCAATTTTTGCAGGTCAAAAATAGTTCTTTGACCTTTGTATTCATCCGCGGTGATGCGGTCTGCCTCCGCGGACAGAAAGTAGTCCCATGGGTTGACTTCCAATGTTAATGTATACGGGGAATACCTAAATAGACGTTTTGTGACCTAGGTGGGTCCCTAGTGAACCGATGGGGTCGAGTGAGGTATCAAAGTGAAGCATTCGTCAAGGGGCATCTGATGGGCTGGGTGTGGGATTGAAATATCGGCATTCTGCGCATGCGCGTGGCCAAAGGGTATGAAAATAGACGTTTTGGAGCTAGGGGAGCCACTAATGGTCCAATGGGGTCATATGAGGTATCAATGTGAAGCATTCATGAAGGGGCATCTGACTGGACTAGCGGCTCGGGCGTTGTCACCATTCTGCGCATGCGCAGACAGGGAATTGTGGGAAAAGGGTATGAAAATAGACGTTTTGGGATCTAGGGGAGCCCCTAATGAGCCGATGGAGTCGTATGAGGTATCAATGTGAAGCCTATGTGAGGGAGCATCTGACTGGACTAGTGGCTCGAGCGTTGTCACCATTCTACGCATGCGCAGACAGGGAATTGTGGGAAAAGGGTATGGAAATAGACGGTTTGGGATCTAGGGGAGCCCCTAATGGGCCGATGGAGTTGTATGAGGTATCAATGTGAAGCCTATGTGAAGGGGCATCCAGTCATGGGTGGGTGCATGTAAAACTTTCTCCAGAAAAAAAAAGCGGAACACGGACTTTACTCCTAAAATAGGGGAAAACACCTATCAACCCTAGCCAAAAGGAATATTGGTCCCCGGGCTTAACGGGGCTTGCCTATCAATAGAGTTATCTCCCCCTAGTTCCAGGGTTGGTGTATGTAAATTTTTTCCTGAAAAAATACGGAACACGGACTTTATCCTAAATTACGGGAAAATTCCTTATGGGGTATGGGGGGTATAGGACCATCCTGGGAAACCTACTTCTCGACATTTGCGGTATAGGTTGTGGGGTCTCGTTTTCTTAGTCTCGTCAAGACAAACATGATAGGAAGTGTCGCGGAGCGAATCGTTGAAATTTTTGGAAAAAGTTCAGGGAGACCCATATAGTCCCATACTAGGGGTATAGGACCAATGGTTGTCCCCCTGGGAAACCTACTTCTAGACATTTGCGGTATGGTTGTTTGGATTTGTTTTCTTAGTCTCGTCAAGACAAACATGATAGGAAATGTCCCGGCACGAAACGGTGAATCTTTTGAAAAAGTACCATATAGCCCCATATAGACCCATATACGGATTATGGGGGTATAGGTCCAATGTTTGTCCCACTGGGAAACCTACTTCTATACATTTGCGGTATGGTTGTTTGGATTTGTTTTCTTAGTCTCGTCAAGACAAACATGATAGGAAGTGTCCCGGCACGAAACGGTGAAATTTTTGAAAAAAGTTCGAGGTCTGTCTATAGCCCCATATAGACCCATATACTGGGGTATAATCCCAATGTATGTATAAATCCATACTTGGTGGACATGTTTGAGTCTAGGTGAGCCCCTGGTAGTCCAATGGTGTCTTATGAGGTCTTATTTTGAAGCTCTCATGCAGGAGCACTTGACTACACTAATGGTTCGTAAGTTGTCAATATTCTGCGCATGCGCAGCCTGGCCGTAGTATAGAAAGCAGGCATTTTTGGGGGTGTGTGTGGGTGTGTTTGGGTTAGAGATGGGCTATTCACGGTTCGAATGGGTCATGTGAGATATCAATGTGAAGCATATGTAATGGAGCATCTGATGGCGTGGATGTGGGGTAGAAATATGATCATTCTGCGCATGCGCAGTCTGGCCGTAGTATAGAAAGCAGGCATTTTGGGGGGTATGTGGGTGTGTGTTTGGGGTAGAGATGGACTATTCACGGTTCGAATGGGTCGTGGAAGGTGTTAAAGTGAAGCCTGTGTGGGTTAGAGTCAGAATGGTGTGGTTTTAAAGGCAAGTCGCGTCAATCTGCGCATGCGCAGTTGGTTGTAGTAAGTAAAGTGGACATTTTGGGGCAGTGAAGGAAGGTATTTGATGTAGAGAGGGACCATCCTTGGTCCGAATGCGTCGTGTGGGGTGTCATTTTGTAGCTCTTGGGGTGTAGACCCCGATTTGAAGGATGTTCACGTCATCTGTGACGTCATTGGTGACGTCATCAGTACGAGTAGTAGCCAAAGTGGACATTTTGGGGCAGTGAAAGGAAGGTATTTGGTGTAGAGAGGGACCATCCTTGGTCCGAATGCGTCGTATGAGGTGTCATATTGTAGCAACGCCCGCCAACGCCAAGCTTAACGCTTCAACGCCCTGGTGAAATAGCTCAGAAGTTCTGATTTTCTAGATATTCCATGGAATTGTCACTAATTCTTCGAAATGCAGTGACGCCCGTCAACGCTCGTAGTTACGCCTTAACGCTCTTACTTAACGCCTTGCCGCCATGATATAGACCGGAGAGAGAACAACAACAACAACAAGGATGACACATGAGAGAACAACAATTCCATGGAATTGTCACTAATTCTTCGAAATGCAGTGACGGCCGTCGACGTCCGTCGTTACACCTTAACACTCTAACATAACGCCATGATATAGACCGGAGAGAGAACAACAACAGCAACAACAACAAGGATGACACATGAGAGAACAACAACAACAAGAAGTTTTTTTCATATAGTTTATTCTCCCCAATGTTACATCATACCCACGCTGGGGAGCCGCGTTGGGTATATTTACAATTCAAGAAGATTCTTGTCCAATCAGAGGCCACATTTGTATCTGTCATATTCGTTCCTGTCCGTTAGATGTATTCTCGGCTACTCTTGTCCAATCAGAAGTCGCCATTTCAGAAAGTTCCATCTTCGGCCATGTTCGCTCTGAACTGTTTGTTCTAATCGTCATCGGGCAGGCCAGGATACCGTTGAGGAAACATATCCTCAGATAGTTGTTTGGGCATTCTGAGTATCTATCGGTGCATGGGTGAATACTTTCATCCGATGGGGGTGGTGGGTCAGTTTAACCACGAAGAACGTAACATTGGTGACCCTCACCACTATCCACTTGGTGTTGGGACGCTGTTCATAGGCCCATTCCAAGGGATCCACAGTGTCCAGTTGGGCCAGCATCGTCGCTAGCGACGCCCGATTGGTGATTGTGAAAGGATGGTCGTACACTGGGTTGATGGCACTGGAATAGAAATAGCACAATTCACGCGTCATCTTATGGCATAAGATGTACCCAAATGCTACATTTAATGTGAAGGACGTAGGTTGGTCATTGAAGATGGCTTCCACGTAGCTGCGTAGACGGGCGAGGTCGGTCAGTCGGAAATTGTACAAGTCCAATATAGGGCGATGACGGGGGAAGCAGTGTCGGATCATGGACCAATGGCGTCGATACATCTCACTCACTGGATGATCTTCGGGTAAGAGATCGCTGGGAACATCCACCGCATCTTCCAGAAAATGTTCGTTGTTGTCAGGCGTATGACTGGAAACAGTAATGCTAGGGACCGGCTGGATATGTAGGCTCTTCTGAGCTGTGGGTATAGGTGGGCTCTCCGTGATCGCATCACCAGTGGCATTCTCCTCCCCGGGTTCATCTTCAGTGGATCTGTCGCTCCTGGGTGCCTCTTTAGTGGAAAGTTGTCCCTCATGCCGTGGTGACGGACCATGAACCAAACGCTCATGCCGTTTTAACTGACTGGGTCGTTTGAAGAGTTGACCACATTCTTCGCATGGACGCTTGGGTGGCCCATGAATTGAACGTTCATGGCGCTGTAAATGATCTGGGCGCTGAAACGACAGTGTAGGCCTACATATCGTACAGCTATACCGGGCGGTTCCATCGTGCTTGGTAGCCTCATGGCGGCGCAAGTCGTGCCGGCGAGTGAATGATTTCGAGCACGTAGTACAAGTGAACATCTTGGTGGTTGACAGAGTGTCTGATGAAACGGCCAGGCCGTTTCCTTTTTATAGCAAGCTAGCTGTTGATCTATTTTTAGCACAATCAGTTCAACTTGGACGTCAGCGACAAGAACCCGGATGTAGGCGCGGACGTCAGCGACAAGAACCCGGATGTAGGCGCGGACGTCAAACAGGTGCACGCTCCTGTGGTGCACCCTGTACCCTAGGATGTTCACGAATGTTCCACCATCCCGGACTTCTACCAGGCCCAGGTCCAGAAGCTCTCATGTCCTGCATGTGAATAGTCAGTCATATTGTGTGTGTGTGTGTGTGCATGTTTGCGTCTGTGTTTATGCATCTGGGTGAGTGCGTGTGTGTACGTGTGTGTATGTGTGTGTGTATGTGTCTGTGTATGTGTCTATGCGTCTGTGTGTATACGCCTGAGTGCTTGTGTGTGTGTGTGTGTGTGTGTGTGTGTGTGTGTGTGTGCGCTTGCGTATGTGTGCTTGCGTGTGCTTGCGAGTATTTCTTGGATCGGAGCTCTTGGAGCTCAAAGCCTGTGGAGCTCAGAGCTCGGAAGTGACATTTGCATATGACCTCTGTGAGGTCACTTCCGCTTCCGTTCACGTGACCGGGACTGACCTTTGACCCCGGCGCGCAAAGGTTTCCACCGTTTCCACAGGCTTTGAGCTCCAAGAGTTCCGATCCAAGAAACACACTCGCAAGCACACACATACACACACAGAGGCATACATACACACACACATACACGCGCACATGCACGCACACGCACACACACACACACACACGCATACACACTGACGAATACACACATATACGCATACACACACACACACACGCACACATACACACACACACACGCATACACACTGACGAATACACACACATACGCATACACACACACACACACACACACCAATACCCACGGATGTTGTCTTGTGAGGTTATGGTCTTGAGAGGTATTTTTGTCCGGTACCTCACAAGGTATGTTGGCACGAGAAGTGCTTGTGAGGTATCAAAAGAGCACACAAATGGGGAGCTTCTGAGGTACCATACGAGGATGCACATACCTCACAGCAATATATTGAACTCGGTGAAAACACCTCACAGTGCCAATCAATGGATCTACACATACCTCACTGTGTCCTATAGTCCGTCTTGACCTTGTCATAATCATTGCTTCACCCCACTTTTTACCGAGAGTGACCTGCCTCAAGAATAACACTCGAAAATACAGGAAATTCAGCATCAATGCCATATTAATCTTGGGATGAGGTCTCAATTTTTGCAACACACATCAACCGAACAGGCTTCCGAGGTATATCACTGTAAAGCCAGGGACACACTAGGCGATTTTTTATCGCTGGCCGATCTCTACGCCACCGATAAAAATCCGGCCGAAATTGATCGCCAATATTCAGCATGTTGAATATGGCCGATTGGTCGGGCGTACGTGTTCGCTACCAAAGTTCGGCGTCGCACAATCAGACACACTACACGATTCCGCAAGCGAAAATGGATCGGGCGTACAAAATCGCCTAGTGTGTCCCCGGCTTTAGTCTAGTTCATACCTCATAAGAACAAACACACCTCACAGGGCTAAATTTGAATGCACATACCTAACAAGGTAAAACACACAGCTCTATAAATACCTCACAGGGCTAAATTTATATGCACATACCTAACAAGGTAAAACACACATCTCTATAAATACCTCACAGGGCTGAATTGATCTGCACATACCTAACAAGGTAAAACACACATCTCTATAAATACCTCACAGGGCTGAATTGATCTGCACATACCTAACAAGGTAAAACACACATCTCTACAAATACCTCACAGGGCTGAATTGATCTGCACATACCTAACAAGGTAAAACACACATCTCTATAAATACCTCACAGGGCTGAATTGATCTGCACATACCTAACAAGGTAAAACACACATCTCTATAAATACCTCACAGGGCTGAATTGATCTGCACATACCTAACAAGGTCAAACACACAGCTCTTCAAATACCTCAGAAGACAACTGTGTCCATGTGTATACCTAACAGACTTCAATTCAGATGTTTTCACTATACCTCATAGAGCCTCATTAAGGATGTTCAAAAGTGTGCATGCAATCATCAAACAGCCATGTATACCAGACATCAACTACAACCCCCGCCCCCCCCCCACCCCATTGGTGAAATTTAACTGTATGTGCCAAGTTTACTAATTATATTTTGGTCTATTCACTTTAGCAAACTGTAGCACAACCTATCAAGCAGCCTGAACAAGGCAGTTGGCAAACAAGGCCGTTTACAGGTACATGTATGACCACACAGCTGTAATGAACCCAGCTTAGGAGAGAGAGAATTCAGGTTTAATGTCGCGTTCAGCAATATTTCAGATATATAGCGATGACCGGCCTACGATGATCAAAAAAATTCTAAGTACTCATGCCACAGTCCAACTAAATAGATCTTCCAAAGTCGCCGCTTGATAAAAACAAAACTCTATGCAGTCGAAAAGAATATGTTTCACTGTGAGATCTTCGTGACATGAAATACACCTTGGGACTGACTTTCAAGTATTACATACACAGCAAAGGGAGGAGATTGGGGGGGGGGGGGTGGTTGGAGAATATTCCATGGTGTTAGAGGGGGGGGGGCAAATTTTTGTTGTGTATATTAATACTGGAAGTTGAACAGTCCCTTATCCAACTGTCACCACACACAGATGGCAGTGTGCTGCAATACCAAACCATAACAACAAACCACAGATTGAAAGAGATAGATCAAGATTTTTATTGCATGCTGTTACAAGTAATATAAAACAGAATGAAGATATTACATGTATTTAGGACTGGAAGGCTAGCTGTCTCTTCATTTGATATGTGTGTAGGTCTACTCACAGGCCCGCAAGTGGTATTCGGGTGAAATGTCGAAATATGGGGTCTCTATATATAACCCCATGCTTTATATAAATCAACATCTCGAAATATGGGGTCTCTATATAGAACACCATGCTTTATATAAAGCAACATCGATGTTGATTTATATAAAGCATGGGGTTATATATAGAGACCCCATATTTCAACATTTCACCTGAATACCACTTGCGGGCCTGTGAGTAGACCTACACACATATCAAATGCTTTATATAAATCAACATCTCAAAATATGGGGTCTCTATATATAACCCCATGGTTTATATAAATCAACATCGATGTTGATTTATATAAAGCATGGGGTTATATATAGAGATCCCATATTTCGACATTTCACCCGAATACCACCGCCCACACCCCCCAAAACTCTTGTTTTGCGGGACAGTGGTCTACTCCAGCAAAATCCTTTTATACAACCCATCCATAATTCCTTCGAATGAACATTCCTAAAATATCATATGCCATGATTTCACATAAGGGGTTTTTAAGCATGATACAGTCTAATTAATCCAAATCCTGCAATAACATATATTTGCCCCAATATAGATCAAATTTCAATCAGATTACTTCTAGCCTTGCCACATGGATGTCCTCGCTATGGTGTATACATAATTCAATTCCAATCAGAATATTTATCATATATTTGAATCTATCAGCAAACTGAATTACAATGTTCTATCTACAGGCTTTCACTTTAAACTTCATCTTCAAAATTTTACTATTCCTAATAAAAAGAGCAATTGGTGAGAGAGAGACAATGCTAATTACCAGTTGTACATCCGTCACGGCGTCAGTGTAAATTTCGTCCCTTGTCATGTCAGCTTTTATGAACACATCATCGCAACATACGTACACTGTGAAGTAAACCCTTGACATATTGAAGATGGTATATATGTGGAAAAAGAAAATGGCGCAAAATCTCGTAATGACACATTACAGCACACAATTTCAGGACCCTAGTTTCAAAGTTCTAATAATTAGCATAATAACAAACAGATTTGCAGGCTGCACAACTGTTGAGCCATGCAGCTTGCCTTGGCCAAATAAGTATATTGTATTATTTAGCATTCGCCAGATTTAGTAAACTACAGTCACTGTCAGTCTGGAATAACTGCCCACATGTATTGTCAGCACACATATCCAGTACTCCAAACATACATTATGAGAGCCTGAAGTTTATAATCCAATAAACAAACTGATATCTGAACTCAAATGTAGAAAAAAAGGGAACAACTAAAGTATGTGAATAATCGTGAATAATGCAAATAAATAGCATTGCTCAACTTAAATAAGGGTACCAGACATATATACATCCTGAATTTCCCAGTTCTGACCGAATTGACATCTGAGAACGAGGCTAAACAAAACATTGCTGACCCATGGACAGATGGACTGACAGATGGAAATATGAAATAATGGCACCCACATTAACATGCTAAAAGCGTCATAACATCTTTAATACAGCTTTAAAGGAAATGTAACTCTGCTATAAAACTAGTGGAAATGCTCCCTATATAGAATGATAAAAATCAAAGATTTTTCCCCTTTAATAGGAAAGATGCAAACATGGAAAATATAGAAAATTTGATTGGTTTGATGTCGTGTTCAGCAGTATAGTGAGTGATTGAGTGAATAGGGTTTAACGCTTCAGCAGTATTGGGCCTGCTATATCTTTAACTGGCCATGTGTGATTTGTCACGTACATCAATGGACGTGGTGGAGCAAATTCGCCTAGGCTAGGAATACAACATTAGTTCTCACTGTCAGGCGAACCAAAAACAGGAAAAAATATCTGGTATGAGTTTTGGATTCTGCAAGGAAAGTACTTCCACTGACCCTGCATGTTCACGTTCATATCTGCAGCTGAGAAACTATTTTCAGCTCTCTTGCCTTATTACGTAGTTTAACATATCTATTTGTTTAATTTACTGCTAACTCTTCACCGTGTTAACAAACATGCTTCTTTTTTCCGTCTGTATTTACAACACTCATCTTCTCTTTAACATTAAGCCAACTCCCTCACTCACAGGAATAGTTCAGAAATGCCCGACACCTTTATTTGGTAATTCAGTGTCCAGATTTGACAAACGAAGAATTCCCTTATTTGAATCTGCCCCAAATGGACTGATAGACGGAAAACACAACCGCTACATACACCATTCTAATTACAGGTGGGGAGGGGGTGCATAATTATAGCCATGACTAATATACATGTACTAAAGTATGGTAAGGGCACATAATTAGATCAATAACTTGGACTGTAGGACAGTTTCTTTAGCCGACATATTGTAGAGTAACCCAATTGTGGACAGTTTTGAACAATCAGAGCTGAATGTAAGCAGAATATTGTCTGGAATTGGCTTATAAAGTGTTTTTTAAGTGATCAAATTATTCGAGGCCTTATCTTATGTCCACACACGAGCCTCTGTAAAAGCAATGGTTGGCGCTGCTACATCTAATTTTTTTAAACGTGTAAGCAGCACAAATTTACAAAATGATACCCATATCTAACATGAATAGAGCTTTGAAGAGAATGTAAACTGCGGTAAACATCGCAGAAATGATCAACGATTTTTTTAAGACAAGCATGGAAAATATGCGTTTAATGTCACATTCAGCAGTATTTCAGGATTATAGCAATAACTATGATATGATTAACTTCGTATGTGTGGTTAGTCATGCACAGACACCAGGTAGAGCAAATTACAACTCCTGCTGCCCACCCACTTGGGGTCTTCAAAATTGGAATGTTGAGGGCACGACCATTTTTATTTTGCAGAAGACTTCAAAACAATGCGAAAGCCTAACGTTCTGTTGTGCCTAATCAAAGCTCAAAATGAAATCCGTTAGTAAATTTACTTTCAAAAATCAGGTACCGGTACGACTGCACATTTTGAGGTTACGTTCCCTTTATTATCTCCAGCTTGATCAACCATTTTCATCTCTGTCACCCACAGGTATTCCTATCTACTGTTAATGCTGCCGTCGGCAGACCAACAATCCAGAAATAACAAGGTCCACCATGTTGGATTCAGAAATTCCGCCAAATTCAACCGTCTCTTGACTCATCCACACTCAGACTTACCGTCTGTATCGCTTTAGTACATTTCAAAACTCCCACGTGTGGTTGTCAAGACCCATTTACCTCACTTTTTTGGGTAAAAATCCATTTAAAAAAAATTCAGCGAGCATGCAATCTCTCTCAATGGAAATCATCTCCACGAGCGGCTATTTTAGTGCTCATGAATTTTTGGCAATCTCATTGTATTAATTCCTGCAAATCTTGCACCACCATTGGCCATGTTGGCCAAAAATATAACGCGGGAGTTTTCACCATCCCAGCTCTCCTGTCTTATATTTTTGACCAATGGAGGTGTGAGAGATGGGAGAATTGGGCCAATGAAATCGCCGGAAATTTGTGAGTGCTACAAAATTCGTTCGCAGGCCTTGCTTTTCATTGAAATCTATGGGAATCCAAACAGATTCTCGTAATCCAACTTGACAGGGATCTAAAGCAGTTAATTCTATAGAGAGTTGAAGAATTTATCTGTTGGATTCCCGCGAATTATTTTGCGCGAGTGTTGATGGGAATTAGATTCCCGGATTCCCGTGGAAAAGCAAGCCCTGGTTCATGGAGTTGATTTCCGGTGACGGAGGTTGCATGCTCGCTGAAAATGAACAGTTTGAATGGATTTTTACCCGAAAAAGTAAGGCGAACTGTGTCACACATGAGAGTTTTGGAAAATACCAGAGCATACAGTAAGAAGGACACAAATTGGTTTTATTGGGGATGAGTGTGGACGAGTCAAGAGACAGTTAAATTTGGCGGAATTTCAGAATTCAACATGGCAGACCTAGTTATTTCTGGAGTGTTGGTCCGTTCACTGCAGCATTGATGGTAGATAGGAATACCTGTCCTGTCGCCTTGGTTAACTTAACATCATATCTATTCATTCAATTTACTGCTTAGTCTTTCACTGTAATTTTAACCTGCTCCCTCTTTTCCGTCTGTATTACAGCATTGACCTTATTCTTAACACCAAGCCAATGACTCTTTCGACTCCCTCGCTCACTCTAATAATCCAGAGAATTAAGCCTCACATGCAGCTTTATTTGGAGCTTTCAGTGTCTGGATTTGTCCTGCAAAGAATAACTTTTCTTCCTTCGACTCTGTGTCAGTCCATGGGATTTCATTTGCTGAAAATTAGACACAAATATAAGATCGTCATTTACCCTTAAAACATAAGTTTAAGGAGGAAACATGTTCTGCTTCAAGTTTATCAAATTTCCAGTAGTGTATATACTTTATAAAGCTACAATCAGAATAGGCTGTATCCAGAACCACATTCACAACTCTGTTGTGCCAATGTTCTATTTCAACAAAATTGAGTATTATTTTTTGATCATTTAGAAAGTGATCGTATAAAAAATAATATCTTTCTATGTATTCATCTATGGGAGCTGTGTCATTACAGTCATCAGAGGAGTACTGTATGTCGCTGACTGTCAAGACTACCAGTCTGCTACCTCCTATTTTTGTGGGAGACCCATTGGCCGAGTGGTTTGGATCGCTGACATATAGTGACGGCGATTTGGGTGCCTGACTCTGGGATCATGCTGGTTCGAATCTCACATGAGACTCGACTATTAAATTTTCAGAGAGTGTGTTCCCAAAATAACGAAATTATTGTAAATTAAGTATGTTCTATCTTTGACATGTTTGACAGAATTGCCAAAACTGAAGTCAAATCGCCACCAAACACTTCAAATTTATACTGTCTTAGGAGAAATGATAAGGGAAACATACAGATTGTATGAGCAATAAGTCATCATTGCTTCCACTTAACTCTATCTGACCTGAGATTGGGGGGGGGGGTGCTTCCCGAGTGCCAGTGAACTTTTCCCTTCTACTTCGATACGACAAAGCCGAGGTGATCTAACTTTTAGCTTAATTATCATATAAGGGTCATTTTGACTATTTGCAACCCCTGAGTGGAGGAGCATGGGTAAATTAAAAACGGTGGACATGTGGTGTCACAGGAAATTGAAACAGAGCCCAAGGAGCTTCAATATACGCCTGTATATCTAGAATTACATTGGTCCAAAATCCAAGGTTGTTTAATAGCCTTGATTCCAATTGGTAGCTAGCAATCCAGAGGAAGGTCTACGGTTTTGTGCTTCTGAGACTGTAACATATATATCTTATATTGAATGATAAACTAAAATGGGCTTAACTCTTGGTAACTAGTTGACTTTGAAACAAGAGCCGAGGGCACACATATCCCACACTGAAATCGACAATAGTCAAACACAAGAAAATTGTAGTTTTCCTGCAAATGAAGGAAGAAGAAAGTGATGAAGTAAACCTTTGTTCTTGAGTTAATAAAATGGTATGGAGTTCATAAAGGACCCCTCTCCCCGTTAAATTAGTAAATGTATCGTTTTCATTTCACAAGAGTTTAACTAAATGTAGCTGTTTCAAACATGGGAGACAACTCCACAGGACAAATGCCATATACATGTAGGGGAGAGAAATCTGAATATTCCAACCTAACACAAAAAGTCAGCTAACTTGATTCAGTTTTGGGGGACTGTGACCTTGACCTTTGACAAATTGATCTCAAAATGTATCGCTCCTCTTTGCCATGCGAGTAAGGTATACTCAAAGTTTGGTACCAATGCATACCTCGAAACTAGAGATATCGCATGGACAACAAATGTTAATGGATGAATGGACAGAGGGTGTACTCCAGGGATTCTTCCATACGGCATGGGTTCGTTTTCCGGCCATCAACTGTCGTAAAATCTTCAACCCAAATCAGTTATATGTATATATTTTCTGAAAGAGCGTGATAAAATTATTATTTTAAGACATAGCACTGCTATGTTATGGAAAAATAAATCTCGAACATTTCCCTCCAAGCTTGCTTCATTTTTCCTAGAAAACCCCTAAAAATGTCGAAAAATGGTCAAATTTGGCTCAATTCAAGTTCCAGAAAATCTTTAAGAGCGATTTCAAATAAATTTTCTACGAACGTTTGCAGCGTTGATAATGCTAAATAGAATGGTATTATAGATATAAGCTAGAAGAATTATGATGTAGCAGAACACGGGCAGTCTATCTTATTATAAAATTAGACTGGGGCCATTATTACGAAACTGTGGAGAGCCACCAGAACGCAAGATCACATTAACAATGTCGTCTTCGACAGGCATATGAAAATGTGACTTCTTGATGTGATTCTTGATTTTGGGATCACAGTGACCTTGACCTACTGACGCAAAAAAGAGTAATTTTTAAAGATTTCTTGATTCTGGGGTCACAGTGACATTGACTATGACCTAAATTTTGGTACATGACAAACAGTCTCCCCGTTTCTCAGTGGACACAAAAAATCATGATTTTTAACAATTTCACAATTTTGGGGTCACATTGACCTTGACCTACATTTTGGTATGTGACACATCGTGTCCCCCTAATGTATCTACTGATACAAAAAGTTATTTTTAATAATTTTCTGATTTTAGGGTCACAGTGACCTTTGACCTTGACCTAACTTTTGGTATGCGACACTTCATTTCCCCCTATTGAATCCACTAAAAAAAATTTAGTAATTTGTAATGATTTCTTGATTTTTTGGTAATTTCTGTAATTTCTCAATGCACTCAATAAATTATGATTTTTAACAATTTCATGATTTTGAGACCACAGTGACCTTGACCTTTGACCTTGACCTACATTTTGGTATGTGACACATCGTGTCCCCCTAATGTATCTACTGATACAAAAAGTTATTTTTAATAATTTTCTGATTTTAGGGTCACAGTGACCTTTGACCTTGACCTAACTTTTGGTATGCGACACTTCATTTCCCCCTATTGAATCCACTAAAAAAATTTTAGTAATTTGTAATGATTTCTTGATTTTTCAGTCACACTGACCTTTGACCTTGATTTTGGGGTCACAGTGACCTTGACTATTGGACCTGGATCTAAATTTTGGTACATGACAAAACAGCTTCCTGTAATTTCTCAATGCACTCAATAAATTATGATTTTTAACAATTTCATGATTTTGAGACCACAGTGACCTTGACCTTTGACCTTGAGCTACATTTTGGTAGGTGACACATCGTGTCCCCCTAATGTATCTTCTGACACAAAGAACGAGAGATCCTGAAGGATCTTGGCGCCCACCATTGTCCGATAATTGTAAGCTAATGACAAGAGGATCTTTTTGTCCATTGTTACTAAGACGATTGACGTAATTTTGTTTACAGAATTTCGAATCTGAGCGAAAAAGATCGAAAAAGCGACACTGGAAAACACCAAGATATAATCTTTCTAAGTTTCCAGAGTTTCAAGAAACTGAACTCATGTCGAAACTGTTTCTAGAAACTGAACTCATGTCGGTTGTTGTAGTACAAGAGAAATGAGCAAAGTTAGTCTGAAAGTGAATGTACATGTACGGAGGATCCTTCGTCTTCGTTTTGTAGTATTTTTATTTTATTTTTATTTTTTGCACTGGAAGCGAAGAAAAATCTCTGACACTTTGGCATACTTAAGATTTTATAATTTGGAACGAATGCTAATTCTGTTTTGTTTACTGGACTAGTTTGAGATATCTCTTTTAAGATACCATGCTCGAAAATAGTAAGATGGTACAATACTTAATACTGAAGGGATCCGGTCCGCGCAGTAATGTTGAAACTTCGAATCTGAAAATGTCTGAATCTTGATTATTTCCCTTGGATCGAAACATGCAGTAGTTTACAGTTGTCGAGTTGTGACATTGTGTCACAAGAGTGACGTCCCTTCATGTAGCTGACCTGCCGGCAGATGAAAGGGTGGGGCAGTTCACTTGCAACTGCATGGACTAAAGAAAACTGATTTAAAATTTGACGAAATACATTTTAATTCTGAATTATTTTAACTCCTTGATATGGAAGGTGAATATATGGATATTCTCTATAGTCAATATATAGAATATGCCCCACCGTTTGATCCATCGACTCTTTGTGATGTAACGTCACAACTCGGGAATACCGTATTAATTGGATTTTCGAATCGGACCGGAAAAGGTATCTTGCACAACTAGGCCCCATGTGGGACCTGTGTACCAAATTTCAGAAAGATCCATGAAATATTTCCTGAGAATTCAAGATAACAGTGTTTCAAGGGGAATTCAAGATGGCCACCTGGCAGCCATATTGGATTTTCGAATCGGACCAAAAAAGGTATCTTGCACAACTGGGCCACAAGGGGAATCTGTGTACCAAATTTGAGGAAGATCCATGCAGTACTTCTTGAGAAATCACGATAACAAAGTTTTATTGGGAAATCCAACATGGGTGCCTGGTGGTCATATTGGATTTTCGAATCGGACCAGTAAAGGTATCTCGCACAACTAGGTGACAAGGGCAACCTGTGTACCAAATTTGATTAAGATCCATGCAGTAGTTCCTGAGAAATCGCAATAACAAAGTTTCATGGGGAAATCCAAGATGGCCGCCTGATGGACATATTGGATTTAGGAATCGGACCAGAAAGGTATGTTGCACAACTGGACCACAAGGGCAACCTGTCTACCACATTTGAGAAAGATCCAGGCAGTACTTCCTGAGAAATCACGACAACAAATTTTCATGGGGAAATCTAAGATGGCTGCCTGATGGCCATATTGGATTTTCAATTTGAACCGAAAAAGGTATCTTGCACAACTAGATCATAAGGTGAACCTGTGTATCAAATTTGAGAAAGATCCATGCAGTACTTCCTGAGAAATGATGATAAAGTTTCTTGGGGAAATCCAAGATGGCTGCTTGGTGGCCATATTGCATTTTTGAATCAGACCAGAAAAGGTTTCTTGCACAACTAGACCCCAAGGGGAACCCGTGTGCCAAATTTGAAAAAGATCCATGCAGTAGTTCCTGAGAAATCGCGGTAACAAGTTTTATGGGGAAATCCAAGATGGCTGCCTGGTGGCCATATTGGATTTTCGAATCGGACCAGAAAAGGTTTCTTGCACAACTAGACCCCAAGGGGAACCTGGGTACCAAATTTGAAAAAAGATCCATGCAGCAGTTCCTGAGAAATCGCGGTAACAAGGTTTCAGGGGGAAATCCAAGATGGCTGCCTGGTAGCCATATTGGATTTTCGAATCGGACCAGAAAAGGTTTCTTGCACAATTAGACCCCAAGGGCAGGGTTCTTACTCTTTCACAGTTATGAAATTCCATGACTTTCCATGACTTTTTTGGACAAATTCCATGACTTTTCCATGACCTTTTACTGTATTTTTTTTTACCGAACACGTGATTTTTCCCTGACCCGCGAACTTCATTTTGTCGAATGTCGCGTGTTGTCTGTGAAATTGCCAGAATCTCCCATCAGTGCATCAGTTTTCATTTTACTATTTAGAAATTATTTTTATTTAATCAGACCCCATTAACAATATTGATAAGGCCTCTGTTAATTAATCTTTAGCTTCTCATGACCCGCCCGCATGTTTTTTGTCGTAACAATAATTACGCATTGTTTTAATTATTTGGCATTTTTTGCTGCAAAAAAAAAAAATGTGCAGAAAAAGGCAGCGGTCGAAAGAACGCATGCCTACCTGCCGCCAGCAAGTGAATTTTTCCGGCGACAGGTTGCAAAAAAATCTGCCTGTCGCATGCGGCAGCCGCAAGTAGGATTTCATCCAACAAAAACGATAAAATGCGATCAATTTTCGTAAATACCTTTTTGAAAACTATATCTATCTGAAGGAATGGACAATCCACGAAATAATCCATTGAAAATTTATTTCAAGCCGATCTTTGGCCATTGTTGTTGGTGTTCTCTGTCAACATTTCCCGCGACAAGTTACTTCCGGTTGCGCGTGAAGTCCTGCGCGTTAGTCCGGTGCATGCAAAAGTTGGACCTGTTACGAAACGGAATTGGACTGGTTTTTTTCAGTTCGTTTCGATGGTAAATAATATTGTTGGCTTCTTTGGACTTCTGTTCACAAGCTGACGTTTTTCTATGCAGACATTTCAGTTAACTGATAATTCCAACGGGACTCTGGTGGTTGATTCTAATTTATTGGAAGCAGCAATTTTACAAGGGGAGACTATCGATAAATATAACTAAATTTTGTTGGGATACTGGTGAACTCCCCTCAAATTTTCCTTCTTTAAAAAGGGTGTTTACTTGGATATAAATTCTATGATATAATGTCACAGGTGCCATTTAAATTTCACCTGATTTAGTCAACAACAAAGCTTTTTGCATTTCTAATTGCAGAAATTAGGGAAATAGTTGTCTTTGACATATCAAAGTTGACATAAACTTTCCATTGGTGCTCGAAGTTTACCACGTACATAACTTCTTTTTTATTGCAATGTCTTAATGCAGCCAAATAATTAATAATTAATAATTACAGCATTCAGCATCATCATAATTTCCTCCCAAGGTCATGAGAAGCTAAAGATTAATTAACAGAGGCCTAAAACGGATTTATTGCTGTCTTGATTCTCTTTATTATATTATTCCATGTGAATTTCTACTTAAGAGTAGCTTCCCTTTAAAGTTTTACAAATTTCACTAACACGAATTACCTCCCCTGGCTGTTGACAAGGCTTCGTTGACATCGTGCATATATTATTATTAAAAGGAATTTCACTTCACCTGTCGAAGTGCCACTTGCACTAGAGGAAGAGGTAGGCGTTGCTACACTGTCATCTTTATCAGTGGTTGTAGTGATTCTCTTGAATACTGACAACGTCATCGATACGTTCTGCATTGCAACCGCATGCTTCTTGCTGCCCATGTGGCTTTTCAGTGCCTCGCCCATGTTAGAAATATCAAAGCTTTTCCGGCAAACCTTGCAGCCGGCCTCGCTAGGGGTCTTCCCACGTTCGAGCCACTGCCGATAATTATCATTACACAGCCACGATGGTCGAAAGGAGCACTTTCCAGGCATTGTTTCACACGGTCGCGTTTTCCGTTTTTCCGTCATTCCCGCTTCAGGATCTGCGCGCCATTTTCCTCACAAATGCATCCTGGGAGTTTAGGGGAATTTGAAGACCAGTTATCTCCCCTGATGGAAGATTCTGGCAATTTCACAGACAACACGCGACATTCGAAATGAAGTTCGCGGGTCTGGGAAAATCACGTTTTCGGTAAAAAAAAAAAATACAGAGAAATATTGACATTGACTGGCGGACATTTTCAAGCTTCAGTTTATTTTTCCATGACCTCTAACAAAATTCAATGACTTGATACGAAATTCCATGACTTTTCAAGGCCTGGAAAACAATTGTCAATTCCATGAGTTTTCAAGGATTTTTAATGACCATACGAGGCCTGAAGGGGAACCTGTGTACCAAATTTGGAAATGATCCATGCAGTAGTTCCTGAGAAATCGCGGTAACAACAAGGTTTCATGGGGAAATCCAAGATGGCTGCCTGGTGGCCATATTGGATTTTCGAATCGGAACAGAAAAGGTTTCTTGCCCAACTAGACCCCAAGGGGAACCTGTGTACCAAATTTGAAAAAGATCCATGCAGTAGTTCCTGAGAAATCGCGGTAACAAGAATTGTTTACGGACGGACTGACTAACTGACGGACGACGGACCACGGACGAAAAGTGATTTGAACAGCCCACCATCATGGTGGGCTAAAAATGTTATTAATAATTTCCTGATTTTGGAGTCAGTGACCTTTGACCCTTGAACTTGCCCTAATTTTTGGTATGTGACACTTCATTTCTCTCTATTGAATCCAATCACAAAATGATTTAATGATTTCCCGAGTTTCGGTCACACTGACCTTTGACCTCGACCTACATTTGGTATGCAACACATGGTTCTCTCCTAGGGCATCCACTCACCAAAAATTAGAACTGTAGATAGAAAACTGTCAGTGATCAATGATTTCCTGATTTGACCTCTGACCTCGACCTCAATTTTGGTACGTGACACATCGTCTCCCCGTAGGGTATCCACTCACCAAAAATTGGAACTGTAGATAGAAAACTGTCCCAGATATAGACCGGACAAGATATCGAGGGACGGACAGACGGGGGAGCGTATGAAAAAGGCCGAAAAATGGCTTCCACGAAGGGCATTTTTAAAATTTTCTGGTAGCGCTTGACCCAAAGATACTGTGTGGTAAGTTTAAGTATACTCTAACCCTATGGATAGCGAAAATATATAGGGGAGCACTTTCCACCCCTACCGATCCGAACCCCCCCCCCCTCCGCCCGGCTGTAATGCACCCAAATATCTCAGGCCAGATAGAGTTAATGGTACCCAGCAGTTGAGTGTGATGGTCAGTGAATGATGCTCACCTTCCTTTGTTTTGTTTTTTCCGAGTAGTCCAGATTTCATCCTCGGTATCACTGGAGAGAGAGAGAGAGAATTAAGGTTTAACATCATGGTATCACTGGAATCTGCACCATGTGAATCTATTTGGAAAGAAACTTGTTACAAATTCATTGGCAGAACACAGGCAATTAAAGCTAACAGCACATAGATACGTTGATGTCCATTTGACTTTCAAATGGCAAATGTTAAATCAGAGAGTCTGTTGCATTTCAACCTGGAAAAGATGCCAAAATTTAGGTTTTGCACATGTGTAGGTCAGTTTTGGGACTTTAAATAATAAACATCACAACTCAACACTTATTGTTATTAGTATAATTCTTATCACAGGGATTTGCCCCCAAGTTTACATGAAGTGTCTGTGACTTTGGATGGCTATTGATATCGGCTGAAATTAAACTTGAAATTCCACTACAAACATGACAAACCTGTAACCACTGGGTCACTTCCAGGGTGAGGCTGCTCCTGGCCTGGATCTCCCTCCTCTACTTCCTCCTCGTTGCCATAAACCATAATCATCCAGGACTTCTTTAAGACCAGCCGCATTCCTTCATCTGCAGAACGTAAAGTAGCTAGAAACATGATCTCCTAATGCACCGGGAACAATTGTTTTGGGAGGGTGGGTGTGGGTTTAGGGTGAAGTATCGAAATATGGGGTCTCTATATATCACCCCATGCCAAGGTGAGAAATGCACTTTGGGTGAAACGAGAAATAAACGATTTACCTTCAAACAAAAAATACAGGCACGTTCTGTAGAAGTGCCACTCTATATATTCCCGTCACCATATTATTAAATTCGTGTACTTTTATACCTTTGCTGGGTGATTCAAACTCCAGTGTGTCTGTTCAACCTGTCTTATGTCCAGCCCCCGTCTAGCATATATGGAAGTACCCATTCCACAGTTCATGTGGGAAAATTTACAATTCTCTTCAACTTCCAGCTATGAATGGCAAAGCATGGTGACGGCAGCTGGCTTATTGTTTTGGTAGGCAGGCTAGTTGGTTTGAATCGCCAGATGAAGTGTGATCACCTGACCAATCAGAATCAAAGTCTGTTTGAAACGAGTTGAACCGACAGTTGAACTGTAGTTCGAATCACTAACCAAAGGTGTAAAAGTACATGTACCGTGTTTAATAATTTGACGACAGGAATATATTTATATCATATATATATTATTTCTCGTTTCACCCAAAGTGAGTATCTCACCTTGGTGTATATTTATAAAGCATGGGATGATGGATAGAGACCCCATATTTCAATACCTCACCCTAAAACCGCCCCACCCTCCCGAAATGCGCATTTCGGGGGCCTGTGGCACAGACAGGGATGGAGACAGGGACACACATCTACGGATGGGTGAGTGCGATGAGTGAGTGAATGTGATTTAACGTCGCTTTCAACTATATTTCAGCCATATCACAACGTTGGGTCCTATTCCTTTTCACACCTGGGAATCACACGGGTGGCATGGGGTCATATTCCTTTTTACACCCAAGAATCCATGGGTGCCTCAGTTAGTCACCTCTTACAACAAGCTGTCTGAGGAGCTAAGGCCTATTCTTACCATGACCTGTGATGTGCACAACAACATCCCAGGTCAATCCCCGGAAGCCCCACGAGGCTTTAGATCCCTATATCGAGCTTTCCGCAGCTAAAGCTACAGGCTTGATAAAAAATGCATCAATACTTTAGGAGGAGTAGACTGACAGGTGGACAACGCCTTCTTATGATAAGTACATCAAGGGCAAGAACTCTGTTAATAAACAGTTTCTACATGGAAAGTACAGGAAGATTGGGCAATCTGCGCTTAAACTGCTTCGTGTGTGGAAAAAATCTTGTGAAACAAGGCAAGGCACAGTAAGCCCTCTACACAAACATGCACCTCGTGTGAATCATACGTAAACTCACCTGTGTGATACATGCACATTAACTTCCTCCCATTTAACACTATTTGAGCCTATATTACTCCTGCCATATTAAACATTTCTTGTATAAAAATATACAATATCTGCGTTACTATATTTTATGATGCAATGTGAAATGCAGAAGAGTCACGTGTGACTCAGACCAGCTTGATTTTCTTTGGCACACGAGTACATGTAATTATGTGACACGCCATAAATATTTCTGATACCATACAGGATTTTCTTCTCAAGTATTCTTCACGCATAATGTGTATTATTTTCTGTGTATCTCTATTAGGTCTTGTAGTACTCACACTCATTGTCAAAAGTATCCTCTCCCACCTCATCCTGAATGTCTATGTCTGGAAGAAAAATGAATTTAACTTATGAACATTACATTTATACGTGCAATACAGTGAACAAAAGAGGGAGTAGGAGAACACAAAATTGTTAAACCTGGAACTTAGTCTACATTATTTATGTTTACAATATATGGCAGATGTATTCACAAGACAATAAAGCAATAGGAATTGTATTTTTAGGAATGTTATTCACCTACAATCCAAAATAGCATGCTCATAGTTCTGAACTGTACGAAAACATTTATCCACTTTAATATATGGTGAAACTGCAAAAATAACAGTACTGCCACATTTTTTTATACAATGCAAACACCAAACACCTATTAGAAAGTCCTCTATACAATAATCTCCAGCATTTTCTCCTTACATAATAATGTACAGCTCAAGCAATATGATATCAGTAATATGTTTGAACTACTTATGGATCCTCCATCTGATATAGCACTCGATGTAGGTTTCTATATACATTCCTGCTTTGAAAAGAAACTGCATGTATGAATGCATTTGTAGATATCATTGATTTATAATGTACATATATGAGGTACATGTCTCCTGATACTATAGATGCACTAAGGAATTTGTCTACTTTAGTTCAATCGTGTTTGTACCCGGCTCCAAGTGGGCGTTTTTTTTCAATACAATTCTGATTCTGACACCATAATAAAAAAACAGCTTGTAAATGTACCTTCATGATCCAGTTCATCCAGTGACTTCCCCACAGTCTTTTGTCAGCTTACCACGGTCAGCTAACACTGTAAGGAGTTTGGCAACTTTTGCCTTTTCGTTTGTTGAGCTCATCATTCTGTACCCGGTAGTAGTCCTTGTGAACCTTAAGAGAATGTCCTAAATGGCGTGCTATCCAACCAAGCTCTTCGCTTTCCATGGACAAGACCTGTAAATTATAGCAAAGTATTAAGATCAAGACCAATGTTCATATCCAACCAACGCTAATTAAAATCTTGTAATACATGTATATTAAATTTTCAGTCACCCAGGCAAGAGATTGAATAATTTTGCTCTTTTGGTTAAATTAACCCAACTACAGACATGTCCATTTTCTTGCTATGGAGATCATTTTTGAAAGTTTGTTCCCACCATGGTTGATCATCTGTTACATGTAATTCTCAACAGATTTTGTATCAGGTCAAGCTCATGTATGTATGTTTACTTCTGGTTGGAGTCTACACTGTAACCTGATGGGGATATTTACTTGATTGCTGAATTTTCATGTACTATCTAACAGAGGATGTCCACATGGAAAGCCAAATGTTTTTTTCTGGGTCATGATATCATCTACAAATGAGCTTGGTTGACCATAACAACAACAATACTAGACATTGTTGGTACAATGACGCGGTCTTTCCCTTCTTACTGCGCATGAGTAACTACATTGTCGCGGGCCGCTTTGGTCGCAAGCATTGTTTTGGTCGATTTACACGGACAGACACGTTTTTTCACATTGCTTGTTACTACCTTACAGTATTTTATTGCGTTTTTCTTCTAAGAAACTTGCCTATATTGGTAAGCGGCAGCTGATGAACACATTTTTGAGCTTTATTTGGGCCCTAGATGGCTCCTTCATCAATCCGAAAATGTTAGTACGTTGAAATGTGTTTAGAAAATTGTCCCTGGAGTCCAAACAATGGCTTGAATGCAGAAAGTTAAGCTTGATTTTTGATCGCCTGGAGACTGTGCTTCTCACAAACTGTTTTTCTTCCCGACAAAATGACCCCAAATATCGATGGTCATGTGACATGAAGCAGAATTGGTCCCATAATTGCATTTGTAGCAAGAACTACGGGATCATTGTCAAGGAAAGAACTCATTCTTGGAAGTACCAGGCAACAAATTAGAAGTTCGCATCTATTGCGGTTCAAAAGTTATAATGTTTTCAAAAATGAGCCAGCCCCGTCATGTAACACGACATTAATTTTATTGCCAACACGGAATGCCTCGAGTGCTACAGCCGAATCGCTATAGCGAAATTGACAGCGGCAATTGAATAGATGAAATCAACAAATGACCACAAACAGGGCGAGAGAACCATTTAACGGCTTAATAGTTAGGGAAAATTGTCTTTTCAATATCTCTAAACCTATCAAGGCTACATTCCTGAAATTTTACAGGCATATACATATATATATTCTCTCAATGCCCTATGAATATGGCGCGGATTGGAGTTGTACTTTCACCATGGCATCAAAAACGTGAAAATTTCGAATTTTGTCAAATATCTCCTATACTTTCTGGTACCTTTTTCCTGTTCTACTCCTTTTCTGTGACGTCATTTAATGACCTATATTTATATGCAAATTTCAAGTCCGGGCGAGGAATAGTTTTCTCATGACAGCCCTTCAAGTGTGAAAATGTAAAGGGAAATTACTCTGGAACCAAGGTCAAGGTCAGGTAAAAATTTTTATGACTTCATTCCTGAGTGATGGGGAACATTTGTGCTGAATTACATATTCCAAGTCCTTATACTTTTCACAGAAATCAAGTAAATCACTTTTGGTATCAGGTGATATTCAAGGTCAAGGTCACATCGGATCGTTTTGTTTTTACTGTCAAACGAAAGACCGTCAAACGTTCTTTCATGAGTTCTAATATGACATCTGCCAGTGACCTACTTTTCAAGTAAATGGAAGCGGTATTTTCGACATTCGAATGCATACTGTTCCAAAGGTCAAGGTCCTGACCGACATCTGACACTCTAGATCAACTCGGGATGTCACGCGTGTCAACTGACCCAGTTGGCAAACTGATCGCATCAGCCGTTCGAGTGTCGTTCATCAAACTTTGGCCTCACATGGGCACGATTCTAGAGGTCAAAGGTCAAATTCAAGGTCATATTATTTTCGGACATGGAAGTCTTCATAAATGTTGCAAGACTCAACTCTGTAACTTCCGCTATTATGAAATGGCAGGTTGCACAAAATAGACAAAGGGACACAACTCCTTTACCCTGTTACGTAACACCCTGAATACCGGAACTGGAGCTTGGCCATGCATAAAACTTACGAACCGTAAAGTTTCCCCACAGATATGCTGTATAGTGTAGGCTGTAATCCTCCGACAAGAAAGGCATTATCAGGGGAGAGAGCTCGGAACCTGCCGTCATGACCTACTTATTTTATGATTAAATATCTTGTAGATTATATCAAACATCTACATTCTAGATATCAGCTGCTCGCTCTTAGCCGTTCGCCCTATATTCGCATTGGCAGTTTTGACTTTACTGCCCTATAAATCAATAGGTCAAGGTCAAGGTCACTTTTGGATACAAATGTGCACATCTTCAGGTTTGGATCTAAACGTGTGCCGAATATCTAAGCTCTATCTCAAAGGCTTCATGTCGTTTTTTCGAAAAGAAAAAAGTGCTTGGAATAATAATAAGAAGAATAATAATAAACAGAATAACAATAGGTCTATTCCATTGGAAATGGAAAGACCTAATTATTTCCACGAGTTTTACATAAGAGATATTGGAAGAAATTTCTGTCTTACTGACATGTGGAAGAAGGGAGAAAGACTTTCTCCTGACACTGGCAGGCTTCAAGCCATCGAATGTGAGGTACAAGGAGGGTACAAGTGTGTAATATGTTGCAAGGCAGCTGTAATACTATGAGGAAGATAGTGACTAGCTGTGGCCTCTCTGGGTCAAGAGTCAGGAACTCTAACAACTATACCACCTCCTATGGTTGGCCATCCCTGCCAGAATTCGTCATTTAGAGGCTGCCTCTAAATAATATATACCATGGTATAAAATGCCAAGCCTGCCATAATTCGTATTTAGAGGCTGCCTCTAATTATTTTGTACCATGGTATAAAATGCTGAGCCTGCCATAATTCCTATTTAGATGATGCCTGTAAATCGCCAAGCCTGCCACAATTCGTATTTAGAGGCTGCCTGTAAATAATATATACCATGGTATAAAATGCCGAGCCTGCCATAATTCGTATTTAGAGGCTGCCTCTAATTATTTTGTACCATGGTATAAAATCGCCAAGCCTGCCATAATTCCTATTTAGAGGATGCCTCTAATTCATTTTAGCCGTAAGTCATAAACAACTCGATGTTATATCAAGAATATTAAATTTGACCAATGAGTAAACTTGTAACAAGCGTAGAGATATGGAACCAAATTTGTGAAAGCGCATATCATTGGTGGAAGTAATAAGAAGGCGAAAATTTACGACTTACGGCTAAAATGAATTAGAGGCATCCTCTAAATAGGAATTATGGCAGGCTTGGCGATTTTATACCATGGTACAAAATAATTAGAGGCAGCCTCTAAATACGAATTATGGCAGGCTCGGCATTTTACATGTTTTATACCATGGTACAAAATAATTAGAGGCAGCCTCTAAATACGAATTGTGGCAGGCTTGGCGATTTACAGGCATCCTCTAAATAGGAATTATGGCAGGCTTGGCGATTTTATACCATGGTACAAAATAATTAGAGGCAGCCTCTAAATACGAATTATGGCAGGGATGGCCAACCATAACCTCCTGTCTCAAGCAAGGTACATGTTGGTAGCTGAAATACTGTGACAAAAATAGAAGATACAGGCAGTGACCAAGTAGTGATCTGAGCAAGACTGTGAGGTACATGTGAGCAACAAACAGTGTGAGGTAGCTGTAATACTTTGACATAGACAGAAGATTGTGATCAGAAATTGATCTGAGTGTAACATTGTGAGGTACCTATGTGTAACATTGTGAGGTACCTGTATGTAACATTGTCAAGGTACCTCCTGTGTAATATTGTGAGGCATCTGTATGTAACATTGTCAAGGTACCTCCTGTGTAATATTGTGAGGCACCTGTATGTAACATCGTCAAGGTACCTCCTGTGTAATATTGTGAGGCACCTGTATGTAACATTGTCAAGGTACCTCCTGTGTAATATTGTGAGGCACCTGTGTGTAACATTGTGAGGTACCTGTATGTAACATTGTCAAGGTACCTCCTGTGTAATATTGTGAGGCACCTGTGTGTAACATTGTGAGGTACCTGTATGTAACATTGTCAAGGTACCTCCTGTGTAATATTGTGAGGCACCTGTGTGTAACATTGTGAGGTACCTGTGTGCAACATTGTCAAGGTACCTCCTGTGTAATATTGTGAGGCACCTGTGTGTAACATTGTGAGGTACCTGTATGTAACATTGTCAAGGTACCTCCTGTGTAATATTGTGCGGCACCTGTGTGTAACATTGTGAGGTACCTGTATGTAACATTGTCAAGGTACCTCCTGTGTAATATTGTGAGGCACCTGTGTGTAACATTGTGAGGCACCTGTGTGTAACATTGTGAGATACCTGTATGTAACATTGTCATGATTGTCAAGGTACCTCCTGTGTAATATTGTGAGGCACCTGTGTGTAACACTGTGAGGCACCTGTATGTAACATTGTCAAGGTACCGCCTGTGTAATATTGTGAGGCACCTGTGTGTAACATTGTGAGGCACCTGTGTGTAACATTGTGAGGCACCTGTGTGTAACATTGTGAGGCACCTGTGTGTAACATTGTGGGGTACCTGTATGTAACATTGACCTCCTGTGTAACATTGTGAGGTACCTGTATGTAACATTGTCAAGGTACTCCTGTGTTATATTGTGAGGCACCTGTGTGTAACATTGTGAGGTACCTGTATGTAACACTGTGAGGTACCTGTGTGTAACATTGTGAGGTACCTGTATGTAACATTGTGAGGTACCCGTGTGTAACATTGTCAAGGTACCTCCTGTGTAATATTGTGAGGCACCTGTGTGTAACATTGTGAGGTACCTGTATGTAACATTGTGAGGTACCTGCGTGTAACATTGTGAGGTACCTACTTGTAACAGAGCAGAAATAATGCTGCCATTTTATAGTGCTGTCCCACTGAAATATCATGCCGTAGGCAGACATGACACCCCACTCAGTCACATTATACTGACACCGAGCGAACCAGTCCTTGTTCTATCCTCTTAATGCTGAGCATAAGCGAGGGAGCAACAAGTTCCATTTTTCAAGTCTTAGGTATGACCCGGCCTGGGATCGAACCCAGTACCTACCGCTTACGAGGCCGACGCTCTAACCATTAGACCACCGCAATGTAACATTGTGAGGTACCTGTATGTAACATTGTGAGGTACCTCCTGTGTAATATTGTGAGGTAACATTGTGAGGTACCTGTGTGTAACATTGTGAGATACCTGTGCATAACATTGTGAGGTACCTGGGTGTAACATTGTGAGGTACCTACATGTGTAACATTGTGCGGTACATGTACCTGTGTGTAATATTGTGAGGCACCTGTGTGTAACATTGCGAGGTACCTGTATGTAACATTGTCAAGGTACCTCCTGTGTAATATTGTGAGGCACCTGTGTGTAACATTGTGAGGTACCTGTGTGTAACATTGTCAAGGTACCTCCTGTGTAATATCGTGAGGCACCTGTGTGTAACATTGTGAGGCACCTGTGTGTAACACCTGTGTGTAACATTGTGAGGTACCTGTGTGTAACATTGTGAGGTAGCTGTGATACGATGACATAGCTAGGAGATTGTGATCAGGAATCGATGAGTGTAACATTGTGAGGTACCTGTGTGTAACATTGTGAGGTACCGGTGTGTATTTGTGAGGTACCTGTGTGTAACATTGTGAGGTAGCTGTAATACTATGACATAGACAGGAGATGATCAGGAATCAATCTGAGTGTAACGTTGTGAGGTACCTGTGTGTAATGTTGTGAGGTAGCTGTAATACCATGACATAGACAGGAGATTGTGATCAGGAATCGATCTGAGTGTAACATTTAAGGTACCTGGAAGTAACATTCTGAGGTATCCGAGTGTGTGTAACAACATTTGTGACGCAGTTTATAAAATATTAAATTTCCCCTGTGGTATGACTGGCCGCTAAGGGCTGATTTTTCAAATCATACATGTACTTGCATGAACGCAGAATCACAGCTACATATAAGTCATGATGCCTACAGTTGAACATGGGTACATCACATGACCATGTTCACATGTGGCACTACTCCCTGGACATGGCTGTAAGTCACTGTCTGTCCTTAGTTTGCATTTTCATGAAGCATAAATTTCTCCTGTTGTCAGTTATAGATACTTTTAGAAGTTCAATTATGAAGGATTGACTGTAATTTATTTTACATTCACGAAGATATGAACTCAAAACAGCTGTATAACTAATGAGACCTTGAACAAGCTTTCCAAACTAACAAAAATTGCATCAATATTACAAAAACTAATAAAGGAACCAATACCTTGTTCAACTTGGGAGAGCCCCTGTAACTGAATCGGATTTGTTCATAGCATATTGGCTGTCTTCTACGTAAGTGTAAGCATGTTGGTCGATGAGGGATTGGGGGGGGGGGGATTTGGCTTAATGTCACAATCAAGGTTGTTTCACTCATATGGTGACAGTCAGTTTGGTTGGTGGAGGAAGCCGGAGTATCCGGAGAGAACCACCGCCCGTCGGCAAGTAACTGACAAACTTTCACACATGGATGGTACCAGTTGGGCTCGAACCCCTGCCGGTTCAGCGGTGTGAGGCTAGTGGTCACCAGCGAAGCGCCTTAGACCACTTGGCCACCGAGGGATTTGGAAGCGATATAAAGGTGTATAAATGTTTCATCCTTCTACTTTCACTCAATCTCACAAATTGGAAGACCTCTCCATCTTATGAACTTCTATTTGGAAAGATGAATGGTCATGCTGTCGACCACTTAATAAAATATTTTTGCTTATCGGGCCTAAATTTTTATGGTTTGAAATTTTTACACAAGATTGAATAAAGCTGAGCATTTTCAAGTTTCAAGATTCAATAAACAATCCCCAAAACAGAATCCTTGCACATTAAATTAAGGTCACTTTATTGGGTTTATACATGTACTTGGTGGAAGAATCATGAGGCAAAGACTACAACAGCCTGTCATGTGTCTGAGATCAACAATTATGCAAAATAGCCTCAACAATGCATTCTCACACCAAGTAATGACCTTTTATAGCTGAGCCAGTGGTCCACTGCTACTTTAATGTGGAAATAAAGGATATCCTGCATTTTCTTTGAATACTGGGGAAATATAGTACATGTGTATAGTACATGTGCATACATATAAAATTGTGTCAATTATCACTGGTTCAAAATAATCTCCCTTGTTAAAAAGGTAGCACAAACAGAAACATTTGCTCACCTCAAATCATATGGGTCACTGAACAGACTTTGTTCCCCAGTAAAGTGGGGCTGGACCATTGCATGCAAGTTTCACATTCAACAGTTGAAGTAGTGAGAAAATTGAAAGACAAAATCAGTGATTTTGCATGAATTAAAGATGGTCATCGAGGTTTCCATAAAAATCGGGTCCTGATTCAATGCTGCCAAGTTTATCCACCTAATCAGGCAAACCACTTTGTCTTTGGTCATTCAAGGAAAATTATGGATCATCTGTGATTTGCATTTAATTAACGTTGGCCATGAAGGTTTTTGCCAAATCAGATCCAGATTCAAAAGGCTTCATTGCCGAATGCACATGTCATGAAAGTTTGTTGTGCCTACATGTAGGGATAGTCGCCCTTGAGATATATCAGTAACAAGAACTTTCGTATTCACGGTTGGATCATCATGACTTTGCATAAATTAAAGATGGCCAACAAAGTATCTGCCCAAGTCAGAGAATCCCTGATCGATGCTGTACCAAGTTTCGTATAGAATACTTAAATGGTACCGTATCAGATATACATCATCAAAGATTTTGCATAAATTAGAGATGGCTGCCAAGGTTTCCACCCAATCAGGGAAACTGGTTTATTCATTCCTTTAAAGTTTCTGGATGTATCGATGATCTATACCAAGTTTCACACTGCACAAAATTATACAATATGAACAGATAATCCAATGACTGAACTGTGTGTGATAAGGATTTCAGAATTCAGAATTTCAGTGTTTCTTTGCAAAGTTATCCTTGTTGTAGTTCTTGTTTACCAATAATTGTTTCCTTTTGATAGATTCACACAAATTATTCAGATATTCCTGTAAATTTGTATGGTCACATTGGTGGACGAATTGTATTCAGTTACTGGAATATTTTAATATACTGGCTAAAATATAAAATGAAGAGTCATGTTCTTTCACTTCCTCTGTTGCCGACATATCGTGAATATTTTCTAATTAAAAGTTTTGTGTTTCACGTGACCGTTTGAAGACAAATTGAAGAGAAGAAAACATAGTTTTTGATGATGTCCGATTTGTGTACAACGTCAGTTACTGAGTTTTAAGTTATCATCCTGAATTACGAATTAATATGAAAACAAGTTTGGAATCTCATTGAGTAGACATATTGGTCATGGTACGTGTGGGCCAAAACATCTTTGGCCTATGTAGATATCTGTAGTCTAACTAGGATTAATTTAAATTCACAAAAACCTGTCAAAATATAATGTCAGTTACAATCACAGGCGGCTGGGACAATCTATAGGCCGGCGCCATATTGAACGTACGTTTAAAAAAATAGAAAGGCTGGAAACGGTGTTCAAGGCTTCTCGCCAAACGGGCGTAAATAAAACTTTATCTTCTCCAAAAACTATACCACCTTTCCCCTAGGACCCCCAGCGATGCTCATGCACACTTGGGTCGTCAACACCAGGTGTTTTATCCGAGTTTTAGCCGTCAATTCAAAATCAACCCATTGGACTGTTTACCTGAGACAATGACCCAGTTTACATCCGAATCGCCATTCCTCGGTCCTTTCCGCCTCCGCTCCGACCAACTCGAGTTGGAAATCCCCTACGCGTCAGCCGGAGCACGTGACCTACCAGCGGATCAACGGAGGCGGAAAGGACCCTACGCGTCAGCCGGAGCACGTGACCTACCAGCGGATCAACGGAGGCGGAAAGGACCGAGGAATGGCGATTCGGATGTAAACTGGGTCATTGTCTCAGGTAAACAGTCCAATGGGTTGATTTTGAATTGACGGTTAAAACTCGGATAAAACACCTGGTGTTGACGACCCAAGTGTGCATGAGCATCGCTGGGGGTCCTAGGGGAAAGGTGGTATAGTTTTTGGAGAAGATAAAGCTTTATTTACGCCCGTTTGGCGAGAAGCCTTGAACACCGTTTCCAGCCTTTCTATTTTTTTAAACGTACGTTCAATATGGCGCCGGCATATAGATTGTCCCAGCCGCCTGTGGT